>SNQJ01S0060439.1:39930-54973 GCA_010110895.2 Picea sitchensis
CTTGACAAAACACGATTGAAGGTCCCTTTTGCAGATTTCAAATAGGAGGAGATGAGAGACTAGAACGCGACAATATCTAGAGGGGGAAGGGGTTGTGGTGGGGTCCTCCCCCCGAACCAGAGGCCATAGGTTCCTGCAACAGACCATGGGAACCCTATCTTGTGCACCATTCACCATCCTGATCCTCCTTCATGTTGAAAAATTACTAGCAAACCATAATTAAATTTAAAAATTGGTACCTCCTCAAAATATGTGATTTGGAGTTGGATCCAAAAATTTGTATCATGATTTCACCAAAATTTGTACCATGCTTTCACTACCTCCACACCTCCAAATGGTCATATGTCCATTTCATTGAATCCATCATTGTCTTGTGACTATTTCTCTATATCCCATTCACTCTCTCCATCATTGAGAGTGAATGGGTGACAAAGAAATAGTGATAATACAATGATAGATTGAATGAAATGGACACATGACATTTTGGAGGTGTGGATGTAGTGAAATCACGGTACAAATTTAGGGAGGGTAGGAATTAATTGGAGACACAAAGGAAAAGGGTTATGCTTATTTTTCATGGAATGGATTATGACCTAATAGTGAGACTAGCCTACCACCCCCTCCTCCCTTAGCAAGTGTATCTAGTAATTAAATCTATCATGTAACCTTTCAATATCCCCATATAGGAGGGGTAGCTAAATTGCTATCTAGGTGTAGAAAATACACCTATGGAAAGTGAAAATATTAATTTCTCAATGTTGTAGCTGTACTAAGTGCTCCAACACCATATAGTTGAAAAAGGTACACTCTCATCATGATGTAGCTTGACATCCCTTAGCCACCCTTGCAACTAATAATTTCAATCACACTTCCTAGAACTATATTGTATACAACAAAACTAATGCCTCCTACCTACACCCATGGATGAGTTATATTTAGAAGGTTTTGGTAGAGGCTCACTAGAAAATGGAGAGGGAAGGTCACTCCCATGCGACATATGATTCATTGGCTTGTTACCAAAGAAACTTCAACCAAAAACAAGATATGGAGGTTTGAGAATTGAGGAACATCCACAAGGAATTGATGTTAGTGTAAAGGGAAAAGTAAATGGTGGCATTTATGGGATATCAATTTGGATGGGTAACCATCTTAGGCGAGAAGGAGGAAGAGGATATAATCAATTTTTTTTTTCACCTTCATATGGAACTTATATTAGTAGAGAATTTATTACCACTCCAATTAGAATTCATAAGAAAGGATTTCCCTCTATCAATTTCCATTACTACCCCTCATATGATGACTACCGACTCATTTTCACAACCCATGTCAAGTGTAGTGTATAGCTCAATAGTCACAATGCATGCAACTAGTTCTAGATTTGAGTTTGGTGTTTAGATCAAACAACAAGATTCTATAGTGGAGTATTCAAGATAAGGGAGTGGAAGAGTGGAATCATTTAGTATATGACCACAATTAGTTCGTATGGTGGAAGAATTTGAAGACGAAGATGGGCTCCGACTGCAAATTTTCATTGACTTGTGGAAGATAGATCTACCCTCACTTTCCAAGATCATTATATAATCAAAAACAAAGATGAAAGGAAGAGTTAAGGAGAAGTATGATTGCATGATAAAACTATGGATTCATAATATATATCTCAAGGAACAAACAAGACAATGGGAAAAATAAAGAGAAGTGTTGCAAATACAAGTTACATAGGCTACAACAAATTAGAGTCAATTGAGAAAACAAGGAGTGGAAACCACCACATTTTTATCTGAACCAAATGGAGTAGAGAACTATTTCACTAGTTATGTTAAAGAGACAAGATTGAATACCTAAAAGCTTTAAGAAAAAGTTCATGAAGTTTTAATGGAGGTAGGAGAAGAGCTATCCACATGTTTTCAGGAGGTGCTCCCACACCTACCTAAGGTCTTAGAAATCACATAGAAAGAAACCATTTCCAAAATTAAGGTAACAATAACACTACAACATATTTTAAAGGAAGGGAAAGGGTTGGTAGAGTCCATCACAAACTCAGAGGCAATATGTAAATAGGAGAAGAATAAATAATTTGCAATACTGTGAGCCACTAACGAAGAATATCGCAAGAAAAAAAAAAGGTTTGATCATTAAGAATGTGATTAGTAAAGCCTAAGTGTAGAGAATTTATAGTAGGTATGACTAAATTTTGAGAGTTCATGGATGAAATTCTATAAGCATAGATATATCCCTATAGCACCTAAGTATAAAATCTAGTAGAAAATAAAGCAAATACAAGAACAATATGAAAAGGTTTACATTGAGGCCATCACATCAAACACTCCAAATGAAAATATGAAAAAGACTCAATGCATAATTTCCAAAATTTCCAAGTATATCATTTCCATGTCTATAGTTAGCATGGTTACCATTTTGTTCTAACTTTGAGTTGAGGCTCGGACTCAAGGTCATTTGTTTTATCCTCCATTAAGTGCAAGTGTTGACATAGCTTATACCTTGACTACTTTAAGCATTGCAATGTAACTTTAAAATAGGCATTGGCACATTTACTTGCGCACTAAAATTATCATGTGTTTTTGCACAGTATCCATAGAAACCTTAATTAATCATTAAAGTCATGAGTAATCATAAATGAAGTATGCCATAAAATTATAAACATTAAAAAATATTAGCACAATAACTATACAAGACATAGAAAAATTGAAGCATGAGGCAAATTAAGAGGTGGACCCAATAGTAGACAAAGGGAATGGGAATTCTACATCTTTGGAGGAGCAAGAGCTTGAGGATAAGACATCACTCTTCCATCTATGTGAGTGGGAAGAACCAAAATCACAATATAAATCATCATGTCAATCATGCAAATCGATTGCAATTAGAAATTAAATAACAATTCAAATACCTGGATATTAGATGGTTGTCCATGTATGATATTCGTTTAACGCTGCTCCAATAGATCTCCTCTAGCAGTTGTTCTAATAATTTAACCAACACTTAAATAATCAACAAAATAATAAAATAAATTAACCAACTTTTTTATAAATAAATAACAATTAAAAAGACTTGAGTGCATGAATACCTGAATGAGCTCCTCTTGGTTTCGAGAATAATTTATTGGAGTACTCTAATCTTGGAGCAAACCTCCCTCGATTTGAGGGAACAATAACGAAGTCAACATTGACTTTGTTGTTGCTTTGTTGGATCGAGGGAGGTTTTTGTTGGGTATGTGTTATATTCTTTGCATTTGTGTGTGTGGGCATGTCAAATTCGACAACTGCGTCTGGGCAATTTTTTTCTATTTTAGCGGATTTTTCTATTTTTAGCGGTTTTCTAAATTAATCCCGCATTAAGGGATTAGGGTTTTTGTATCTACGGAATACCTAAAAACATTGTATATATTGTATGGTGAATGGTGAAATTAATACAATGAAGAGTTGAAAGGTGGGGCACTAAGGAAGGTTGGTTTCTCCCAATTAAAGGTTTCCAGTGTAAATCTCTGTGTACTATGTGTATGAGCCATTGATTAATTTATGTTTTGCTTAATAATCTATATGCATTTCTTTACTTCACAGGTTTAAAACTTACATGTGGTATCAGAGCTCATTTTTGGCTTCAAAGGGACGCCTTTGTTGTTGAGGGTTTGGCTCGGTCTTGATAGATCAAGTTTATCTTGGGTCTGTAATAAACCTAGTTTTAGTGGGAGATTTTTCACTGGTTATTCGAGTGTAGAAAGAGGAATGGAGAGCTCTTCTAGAATCGAGATAGAGAAGTTCAACAGTAAAAACTTTGAGCTATGGAAGATCAAGATGGAGGACCTTCTTGTAGACAAAGAAAAATGGATCGCTGTGGATCCTGGTACACAACCTACTGGCACACAGACGACTGATACACAACCTACTAGTACACCACCTACTGGTATGTCGAAGGAATATTGGGAGAAGTTGGAAAGAAGAGAAAGGAGTAATGTTCGACTATGCCTGGTAGATTCGTTGTTGTTGAATGTCTCGGGAGAATCTATAGCCAAAGAAATATGGGATAATTTAGGAAATTTGTATCAATCAAAGTCCCCGGTAAACAGTTTTTTTCTTCGAAAAAAGTTGTATCATCTTAGGATGGAAGATGGATATTATGTGACATAACATCTAAATGCCTTTAATACTCTGGTAAGTCAACTTGTCTCTATTAATATTACGATTGCATAAGAAGATAAGTGTATTACTTTGTTATGTTCTTTGCCAGACTCTTGGGATAATCTTGTTGTAGAAATTGGTAGTACCACTGAATATACATTGAAGTATGAGGATGTAGTTGCATCCTTGTTATATGAAGAGATGAGGCATAAAAGCATGGATTGTCATAACACATATGCTTTATTGGTAAGAGGTCGTACTCAAGACAAGAATCCTGATAAGTCTTCGGGGGGGGGGAGATATAAATATACATGTAGATCTAAGTCTCCAGGAAAATCTTTGAGAAAATGTTGGAAGTGTGGTAAAACATGACATTATAAGAAAGATTGCAAGTCTAAGAAGGTTGATAAACCAAAGGGATCTGATAGTACCTCTTCCACAGAGGCGAAAACCTCCACTGAAGAAGGAGGTGATGTTTACCTGGCATCTACAGGTACACATACACACCATGATGTATGGTTGATCGAATCAGGTGTGTCATATCATATGACTCCTCATAGGGAGTGGTTCTGTGAATATGAAAAATATGATGGTGGTGATTTATTCCTAGGAGATGACTCGACAACAAAAATCATGGGATGTGGAAGGGTTAAGTTTTTACTAAAATTTGGAAGGATTAGAACTCTCCCTGGGGTTCTGCACATTCCAAAACTAGCTAGGAGCCTAATATCTGTAAGCAAGTTGGATGATGCAGGAGTGGATACTGTATTGGGAAAGGGCACTTGCAAGATGGTACGAGGGACAATGGTGTTGATGAGGGGAGTTCGGTGTGGAACTCTGTACAAGTTGTTGGGAAGTACTTATACTAATGGGTGTAACAATTATGTTTTCCCTGAGTAGATAAATGAAGGAAACAAGACCAATGTTGTCCCTGAAAAGAAGACCATGTTGTGGCATCAAATATTGGGGCATATTGGATAAAAGGGAATTCAAACACTACACTGTAAAGGTATGGTTGAAGGTATGTATAATTGCACTCTGGATTTTGATTTACGTGAACATTGCATATATGGTAAACATAATCGAGTAAGAGTCCCATGTGGTGCTACAACAACAAAGGGGATCTTAGAGTTGATACATAGTGATGTGTTTGGACCTGTTCCAATTCCATCCCTAGGTAAATCCATGTATTATGTTTCATTCATAGATGATTTCTCAAGGAACACATGGATTCATTTTCTTGGAAAGAAATCTGAGGTATTTGATAAATTTAAAGAGTTTAAGGCTTTGGTAGAAAATCAGACATAAAATAAAATAAAGGTATTGAGGACAGATAATGGTGGAGAATTCTATGGAAATGAATTCAAAGAATTTTGTAAGAAGTGTGGTATAGCAAGGCAAAAGATTACTCCATACACACCTCAACATAATGGAGTTGAAGAAAGGATGAACATGACACTGATGGAAAAATCAAGGAGAATTCTTAGTGGTGTCAAGTTAGGACATGAATTTTGGGCAGAGGGAGTGGGTACAACATGTTACCTGGTCAATCGATCACCCTCATTAGTGCTGGATGATAAAATTCCACAAGAGGTATGGACTAGCAAGAAACCCTCTCTTGAACATCTTAGAGTGTTTGGTTGTGATTCTTATGTACATGTTCCAAAGGAAAATAAGAGTAAGATGGATAATAAATTTGAAAAGTGTATCTTTATTGGTTATAAAGATGGTGTGAAAGGCTATAAGATTTGGAACCCAGAAACTAAGAAGACTGTTTACAATCAGGATGTTGTTTTTAGAGAGGTAAAAGATGTTTCCAAATAGGAATTCCTACCAAGGAAAGAATAATCTAAGAAAATAGAGCTTGAGTTGGATGATGAAAAATTTGAATCATCTGAAGAAGATGAAGTAGAATAAGAAGAACCTCATACCCCAAGATTGATGAGATTAGTGAGAGAAACAAGGCAACCAGAAAGGTATATATCCACCTGATTTACGTTCCAATTTTTCTTTATCTATTGCTGATGATGATCCCAGAACTATTAGGGAAGCCTTGAATTCAGAGGATAGTAAACTATGGAAGAAGGCCATGGTTGAAGATATGGATGCCTTGGATAAGAATGAGGCATGGGATATAGTTGAGTTTCCAGTTGGAAGAAAATATGTTGGTATCAAATGGTTGTTTAGGACGAAGTTTAATGTAGAAGGAAAAGTGGAGAAATAAAAAGCTCGGTTAGTAGAAAAATGTTATTCCTAGGTAGAGGGAATTGACTTTGGTGAGATTTTTGTTAGAAAAACAGGGCCGCGGAGCAATAAAATAAAAAAAATGCAGAAACAAAACATAGAAGACACACAATACAAGAGAGACACAGATTTACGTGGTTCACCCAGTGTGGGCTACGTCCACCAGAGAAATTGCCAGGTCCTTCCTTTATTATTATCTAGCAAATGAAGGGATACAACCTACAACAAAACCCACTGTAACTTCCTCTTCTTTCTCTCACAGTCTCCTCTCTCAGAATACAATATTCACCATCATCCATATTCGCAATACATTTCCCTCATAAAAGAGGGTTGCCTTCTAGGGAAAAAAAACCTAACATAATCTCTACCGTTAGATCTGCGACCTTATAATGAACATTCTTTCTACCGTTAGGACTTAATCTTATAATGAACAAATTCAGATTTACAATGGATTTACAATATAGTTTTACAAGGAAATTTTGCTTCTCGCTTCACCAACCCCATCATCTGAGGATGCTACCCCGAATCAATAAATTCACTCGCCCCCGCACTCCAACCTGGGATAGCCCCGACCCCACGTAGGGGTACCCTCCGCACCTACCTCGCTGGAAGAGTGTACATTACCTCGCGTAAATACTCATGGGTAGCAAACACCTACCGGAAGCGCGACCTCCGAATCGTGAAGATAATCGCTCCACGTACAACAATTTTTCTCCCTGCTGCTTAACGCCTATTAGATTTATTTTATCTATTGCCGTTGAGTTTGATACGTAGCGGAACATATGGATGGAAGACAACATTCCTACATGGGGATTTGGAAGAAGAAATTCACGAAGCTAATCCGTATGATTTGTAGTGAAAGGGAAAGAAAGTTGGTTTGTAAGCCAAAGCAACACTATATGGTCTCAAGAATCACCTAGGATGTATCAAAATTTTGACACATACATCCGTATTTTGGGATTTGTGAGCATGTTTGATCACTGTGTATATTCCCAGCAGCTTGGTAATCACTTCATTTATGTAGTGTTGTGCTGTTGTCAGACATGCCGCTATGAAATAACATGCATGTTATCAAGGAGGTGAAATCACAACTATCCTCCAAATTTGACATGAAGGATCTCGGTGCTGCTAACTTCATTCTGGGAATGGAGATTAAAAGAGATCGTGCAAACAAGAAACTCTGGTTGAATCAGAGAAAATTATGTTGAGATGATATTGCAGAGGTTTAATATGCATGGAAGTAAACCGATCAAGGTTCCTATTCCTATAGGTGTAAATTTACCTGCAGATCAGTTTCCCAAGAAATAGGAATAAGAAGAGGACATGTACCATGTTCCGTATGCTAGTGAAGTTGGCAGTTTGATGTATGCAATGGTCTGTACTAGACTGGACATTGCACATGCAATGGGAGTTTTGACCAGGTATATGTCAAAACCAGGGAAGTAGCATTGGACAACAATAAAGAGGGTCTTCATGTATCTTCTTGGCAGTACCAGTTATGGATTGTGCTACCAAGGAAGACCGAGATTAGACAAAGTGGTGGACATACATGGATTTGGTGATGCAGACTGGGATGGAGATATGGATCGTAGAAGATATACAAATGGGTATGTGTTTAACCTATTTGGAGGAGCAATTAGTTGGATGAGAAAAAGACAGGCTGTAGTGGCTCTCTCAACTACAAAAGTTGAATACATGGCAACCACTCATGCAAAAAAGGAAGCAGTATGGTTACAGAGATTGTGTTCAGGTATTGGGTTGGTACAACAAGAAATGAGATTAGATTGTGACAGTCAGAGTGCAATCTTCCTGGAAAAGAACCCAACTTATCATTCAAAGACACAACATATTGATGTTCAATATCACTTTGTGAGAGACATGGTTGAAGAAAAGTAGGTGTTGCTGGAAAAGGTTGACACTTTGAAGAATGTTTCATATTCATTGATAAAGTATGTAAGCACATAAAATTTCTTCTAGTGTAGAGTAACAATGGGCATTGCTGCCCTGGATTGTTGACTATATAATCCTATGAACCCTTGTATGCAAAGAAAACAAAAAGTGGGAGAATGTTGGGTATGTGTTATATTCTTTACATATGTGTGTGTGGGCGCGTCAGATTCGAAAACTGCATTTGACGATCCCAATTTCCTTCGCTCTTTGTGTCGTGTGCATTGGGAGCTTTCCTAGGGCGTTCCCAGTAGGGGCCAGGTATGCCCCCCCTGGTTACGTGCAACGTTCGGGGCAACTATTGGCCCCTGGTTATGGAAGTCTGCAAAGATCAAGGAAGAAAAGGGAGAATGCTAACTTCGTGGAAGACACAATGACTGTTACTGGGTCGAAGTGAGCAAAAGAGAAGAAAAGATGGAGCGAAGCAAGCCATTGGACGAGGAGATAGAGGATGACAGATAAGCAAGAAAGAAGGATCGCGGACAAATTAGCAAGAGGGAAAAGCCACCGTTGGATTTGGAGCACTACACGAGAAGGAAGGAAAGACAGGCTAGCGAAGCCCTGAAAATACTAGTCAAGTTGACCAAGGGTTTTAGACACCTAGGGTTTTGGTATCTAGGGTTTTGGACACTTAGGTTTCGGCCTAAGGATGTCGGTGAGCTATTGTAATCTATAAATAAAGGTCTAAAGGACCTGGGATGGGTTGGTGTTATGATTATTGTTGTTGTATTTGTCGTTGTGTGATCAAGCGAGTAGTAGTGTGTGAGAAATAAGTGCTGAGTACGAGTGCCTTATGGTGTTGTAAGATCTTCAGTTGGGTGTGAAGATCAACCCTGCAGCTGGGTGCACAGGGAGGGGAGAGAAAGAGAGGAGAAGAAAAAAGATATTCTAGATAAGAGCGCATACAAGAACTGTATGCTTTACCTTAATATATTATAGCATAGTTCTGTGGATGTAGCTCTAGAGAGAGGGTGAACCACGTATATTTTGTGTTGTGTGTGATTGATATTCTATCTCTGTCATTGATATACTATGATTGCATTACTGTTTTAGATCTGATAAGTAGATGTGAAAAATAGATCTAAGATGATAAGTGATATACGAACGTTGTGTTGTTCTTATGTTAGATCCACTTGGAATCCCCTTTGGTTGTAGACATCCCTGTCCTGCAACCCCCTCATAACTGCTTCGAGTGAGACTGCATCTGCTTCACAGGTGTTGATGAAAGGGCCAATAGTTATGGCTTATTGGTGCGCTCTTGGAGGTGAACCCTGGGTCTGCCCCTGTGCCAACAAATGGTTCCATTGTCGGGATAGGAATATTCTTGAGGGAATGTCAAGGTGGTTCCCATCGAAGACAGAGACTCAAAGGTGGTTTCCATAGAATCCTTATAAATTTGAATATTTTTACAAAAATATCTCCAAACATTTTATAGTTGGCATATGAAAGATTATTAAGATTCGCCAAGGTTTCTACATTTAAAAATAAATTTCCATCTTTAAAATCATCCCTGCCTCCAATACATACCTTAAGCATGTGAAATATCATCCAATATTCAAGCCTCAAACAAATACATAAATGGCATACCTTTACTCATGAGAACCTATAAAATAAAGACCCGAGAACTTGCTTAAGACTTCAGGAACATGGTACTAACATCCACTCAAGTTTTTTTATGATTTTTTCACATGTACACTACCACTTCATGTACATCCCACGTGCATATGCTACCACTTCTACTATCAGCCCATGTATGTATGCTACCTCTTCTATTGTCATCCCACGTATGTACGCTACCTCTTCTACTGTCAGCCTGCGTATGCCTCAGAAACTAGGGTTTTTTAAGTTCTGCAACTATGAAGCTTCCGACCTTTCAGATTTTTTGCCGCCTCAAACTTGATACGTCAGATTCAACCTCAAATTCACTAGTAGACTTCTCAATAGAAATATAAACCATTACCAAATTACTAGACCATAACAATCACTAAACAATTTATTAAACCATAACAATTCACTATATAGATGTTCAATATAAGTGTGTGTGAATGTACTAATGAATGAATATATATGGTATATTAATACAAAGGCTAGGTAACTCCCCTACTTACTTTAGGGATTCTAGGGTTTTCTTGTTACAACAACTTTTCCCGTTTGATTGATTGACTTGTAAATAACTAGGACTTCTTGACCACTCTTTGGGGCTTCCAACTTCGCAACGCCATAACTCCCTAACCGTGAGGAACCACGTGGCATTCCACATATCACTAGAAATAGCCTGACGAACACTATTCATCTATGAGTGTATTACCTTCATTTACCCTTTCCTTTTTGTCCTTATTCCTCAAACAAAATTGGGTCCCATGACCACACCTATGGGCTTATTGTATACTTCTACAAAGCATCTTCACGTGAAGGCCATGCTTAAAGCTACGCCATTAGGGGATCACTTTGGAAACTTCTCCAAATACACCCATCACTCTCAACCATACAAATGATGACCAACCATAAAGCAATCTTGTCCACATTTCTATGGCTTCCAGACTTCTCCAAGGGTTGACATCAATCTCTGAAGGTTGACATCTATCTATGGTCACTCTCCAAGGGTTGAAATTAATGAAAACCAACTATCTAAACCGTATGTCCATCAATATCCCCCTTTGGCATTGATGGAAGCACCAAAATTTATGGAAACACTTAGACATGGCAACACTCATGCTCAAAATCTCTCTGTTACCATCACTCCTCATCAATGTTTCTCACTCTCCCCCTTTGACATCAATGGAAAAGGGTATCTCTCTGGTTATATCTCCCCCTTTGGGGCTGCTCCCCATTAATGAACTCTCCTTGGGGCTACTCCCCCTGTATGCACTACCTCTATCTCGCCATCGTCATGAATTTATTTATCTCTCACCCTTTGACAAAGGATTAATCCCCCCTGTCGATATGTCTCCTCCTGACATTGTACCTGCTATAAAAAATCATGGGAAAAAGAATAGACCCCCCTGTGGGTATGTCTCCCCATGTCTGCATGCTATTGGTATTCCTTTATGGACTCTCTCTCTCTAATTATTTTCCTTCTCTACAAGATGTAGATATACTTGTGAAATGTTTCCTTTCCTCTCTTCCAATATTGTTTATTGTCCATTGGTGCTTCCTCATGTCATTCACTGACATATACAAAAAACATTCAAATTTTGATTTCTTCATTTACTTGTCATGTTCACTTGACCATACTGTCAAATGATTTTGTTCTGATGATATAGATTCTATTGATAATTTCTCTTTCCCTGTTATGATACACCTTTCATTGCTTTCCTTTCTGTAATCAATTGATTTCACTAATTCCAATTGAAAATACACCGTTATGTATTATTTCTGACCCATTCTCTTTATACATGCTAAGCATCTCATGAATCCATCTCTATCCACATGTCACAAACTATCCATAACTTTGCTACTCAATTGTCCACAATGCTAAGCCATCTGACATTGTACTATTCTGAAGACTTCACCTAGACATCACATATCAAATGTGTACACTACAAACCAAACTTTGCATGTCTAGAACAACATGTACTTAAGATATACCTTCTTGAAAACAACCATAAAATTCTTCCTGTGTAATTGTCAATTGAAACCTGTGTGGGAACACTGCTTTCTCAATCGATCAATCTATAATTTTGTACTTATGCTATCTGACTGATCTGAATCTAACTCTACAAATACCTCATACTTCTCAAAATATGGTTCACTTATCTGTAGTATCTACTGCATGAACTCCCCATGTTCAACATACATATTTATTGGGAGTCTCCAAGGGCTTGAAAAAAAATACCCGCTCTGATGCATAGTAATATTCCTCTTCATCTAAGACTCATCATCTCTCTGAACTTTGAATTCTTCCTTTCTGCATGTGGATTGATCTTGCACTACAATTCCTGAAAGTATAATCTCTTGAACATGTTCTTTATTCATAAGCTTTTCTTGTTTGAACATTTCTTTCATAAGCCCTGCAATAAGCAACCTTATGTCCAATGTTAGTACAATAAAAGCAATGACCATAACAAAAATTTACATACCTGGGAGTGAACGATTTTATTTGTGGTGTAGTTCTTCTAAATTCCTGTCTTGTATGATCATAAGTTTCTCTTCCATGGATCCTTTCATTATGGTTGAAGCTTATTTACTGCTGAATGTGGAGGATCTTATTTTGTAGTCTTCTTCTTGATTCTTCTATACTTCTGGAACATCCTTCTTCAGGGGCTTGTATTCTTCCTTCTTCATCGGACCTTTTATTACTTCTGCATAAGTCTTTGGCTTCTCTTCATTCTTTATTTCTGGTAATTCAAATGATGATGTGGATTCTTTTGTCTTTTCAACATTCTTGCTGAAATTGATGACTTTAACCCTTAGTGTGATGACTTCTTCTTAAATCTTCTCAACCTCTTCTTTTTTCTTCATCATCTCAGACTTCACGACTTCTTGTGTTCTCTTTGCTTATTCAAGTTGGATCTTCAATGTAATTATTTATTCTTTGATTCTTCTCTCTTCTTGACCAAACTCTACCTCAATCTAGTTTAAATCATTAGTTCTTTCCTTGAGATGATTTGTCAGTATCTTCTCTCTCTATTTTACTTCTTCCTTCTGTGCTACTATATTGGATTCCAAATACCACTTTTGACTTTCAATATTTTCTTTGATCTTTCTGGCTTCTTCTAGTTGATATTTTAAGTACTTGATGACCAATTGGGATTCTTCAAGTATTTGAACACTTTCCTTTTGTTTCAACAATAGTGATATATTTGCATCTCTTTCCTTCTTTAGTTCATCTAAAACCCTACTCAATTTTTCTTCTATTTCATTTGGCTTTTCTATATTATTACTTTCAATTTTCAAATAAGGGAATTCATCTTCAATATGTCCACGCTTTTCACAATTAAAACAAAAGGGCTCATCTCTGTTGATTTCATATAATTCAGACTCTTCTTCTTCTGAATCTATCTGACATGATGAGCATATTTCTTCATGTTTTGTACATGTATCTTCTTTAGAAAATTCCAACTCTATGACAAAAGAAAAATAGATATCATGTAGCTTATTCCAAATTTCTTTAGCTAATGAAAACTTTCCAACCTTTTCTCTTACTAGATCAGGTAATCCTTCCTAGATGAAATCCATAGCTATTTTTTTATTCTTATTCAATTCCTTCTTGGTTGTAGTCTTTTATTTCTTTGTATCATTATATCCTGTCACAACTGAATACCAACTATCGTATCTTTGTGCCTCTAAAAAGGTTCTTGTTCTTATGCTCCACATCTCATACTTTAGACCGCTGTGACCATCAAACATTGGTACTCCATTCTCAGAAAATTCCATGATCTCCTTCCAATGGTTAAACTGTCTCTTGAAAGAACTTGCTCTGATACCAATTGTTGGATTACTGAGAGGGGGGGGTGTGTGAATCAATAATGAGTAATTTATACAAATTTTAACCAAAATATATATTATTTATCTTTACCAACAATATTCAACAATTTATCATCAATTTATCATATATGAATGCATCCAATCATATATATATCAAAAGAATCTAAACATAAGCAACATCACATCAAGAACTCAATACACAAGTATTTACGTTGGAACCGAAATGGGAGAAAACCACAAAATGTTTTCTTATATGTATCAAGAATTCATTCATAGGAAGCACCAACTTCCTAATTATCTAGCTACAACTGGAAGGAGGCTCCAACCCCCCATTCGCAGGCTCCAAACTGAAGGAATATACAACTCCTTGATTCTATGGCTCCAACCAAAAGGAGGCTACAATCCCTTAGGTTCTCCAGCTCCAACCAGAAGGTGGATACAACCACCTAGTTCTCAGGCTCCAACCTCAAGGAAGCTCGAACTCCCTGAATCTCTGGATACAACTAGAAGGAGGCTACAACCCCCTATGTTCTCCAGATACAACCGAAAAGTGTCTAAAACCACCTATCCTTGCCCTGTCCTGCCTCCCTAAAGTTAAATTCCAAATAGATGATGAAACCCCTGTCACATTATCACTATGAGATATACGACTGTAAACCTGTACCAATCTTTTCCAACAACCTGTAACCAACCTATACCAAAAACATGTAATCAATCATGTACATGTAACCTTCCTATACCAACAAAACCAATAGGTATGCAACCTATCTAGGTTGCAACTTTCATATGTACACACCTCGTCTATACTGCAACCTACATATTTACGCGACCTTTCTATAGTGCATCTTGTGTATCCCTTCTGAGAACTATGGTTTTCACCTTTCTAAACTCAGACTCTTTGTTTCCTCTGTTACTGTCACTGTCACTACCATTGTCACTGATATTGTCACTGTCAGTTCCTCTATCACTGATACTCAACTAGATCCTCTCACATGGATCATATACCAAAGACACCTCTCAACTTGATGTCCAACAAACACATGCTTCAACCAAGCATGATCCAACATCACCACATACCATCACAAGATATGTGTCTCAACCATGTACCAACCTGTACCATACATCAATCTGTACCATCAACCATGTACCTGTACCGTATACCATACCATGTTCCAACCATGCAAATCAACCATGTATATCAACCATGCACATCAATACCTGTACCTTATACCATACCATGTGCCAACCATGAAATGCATCTCATATACCATATCAAGCATCAAACATGTACT
>SNQJ01S0060440.1:0-12866 GCA_010110895.2 Picea sitchensis
TCTGGCACACTTGAGGAAGGAAAGGTTCCCAAGGGGAACATATAACAAGCTCAAGATGAAGAAAATCGGGCCATGCAGAGTCCTGAAGAAGTTCGGAGAAAACGCTTACGAGCTTGAGCTGTCGGATGGCATCGGGATATCTCTGATCTTCAATATTTCGGATTTATACCCATACAGGGTTGGGGAAGTAGAAGCTGGGACTGAGGAACCAGTGATCCAGTGCCAGAAGCAATTACCAGTTGCAGAGAAAACGCATATGGAGTACATATTGGACAAGCGTCTGGGAAAGAAGACCAGGCGCAAGAAGTACTTCGAGTACCTGGTGAAGTGGAAAAGTCACCCAGTCGAAGATGCCAGCTAGGAGACTGAGGAAGAAATACAGAAGCATGGACACACCGTGCAGGAGCTCATGGACAGGAGCCCATGAAATCTTTCAAGTTGAGGAGTATGATGCAGGAGCATCGCTCACTCATTCAAGCGAGCCAGCGCGTGGAGCAGAAAAGACAGCTAGACAGCGCCAGCATACATTTTGAAATGATTTGGAAATTGTTGCGCCGCTCTTTAATGAAGGCATTCATAAAGAAGCACATTTTGTATATATAATGGACCTTGAGCCCTTTAGTCTCTCGTCCTTAGTAGATAGGAAGGCATTTATTAGATTTAATGCTGTTAGATAGGAATTAATTGTAGATTTGATAGTTGTAGAATTCGAGAGGGAAAACGGAATATAGGCACCCTCCTTTGTACATTGTAAAATATTGAGAAACAGGAGCAAGGAGAGAAGAGCAAACAGAGAACCTGTGAAGAACGCCCATGTACAGATTGAATTAATAGAAGAGAGTCTTTGATTCATTTTCATGGTTTGTGTTGTTTCTCTGTGTTGATATTATGCTCATGAATGCTTTTGTCATACATTTTCTTTGACATGCTGTGTATGTGGTTTCATAGTTTAGTTGAAGCTTGAGACAGAAGAGAGAATGAGTTTCAATTGTTTCTCTATCTGAGCTAGGAGATTCCTGCATAGAGTGCAGTCGAATTCATCTGCATAGAGTGCATTGATGAGGATGGACAGTTGAACCCTTAATCTCATTCGCCCAGAAGTTGATTTGGGTTGGAAGAGCCGTGCAAGAGAAGTGTAGGCTAAAATTGAAGTCTCAGCAGTTAGTCTGAGCGCAGGAAGGCAGGGATTACTGTAGCTACAAGTGCACAGAATCTGGAAGGCTCAACACTTGAAAGTTGTTGGAGGACGAGCGTGAAAAGCGTGTGCAAAGTCTCTGAGGGAGTCAGAGTTGACAAAGCTCAGGAGGGATAGTTCCTTTGTGAACACTATGGGAACAGACCCAGGAGAGGCTCGAATAGGAAGAAGATTTGGAGCAGAGGAAATCCTCAAGGAGGAGAATCGGCGGACAGGATTCGCAGGATAGATTCGCAAAATCCCACTGACCGTCAGATCTGGAAGGAGTAGTGAGGGATTTAGTACTTAGGCACAGGAGGAAAGGACCAATACCCATCAGGATTCGGTCTTCGGAGTTTGTCTAGGTGAGAGTTTCATACTCGTCGAAATCGCGATTAGCGATTTCCCGATTTAATCAGAGTCATCGATCATTATAGGGACAGGTGGCATCAGATCCCGGGAGGTCGGGATTCGACATTCAGGGTTTTCAAATGCAAAGAAATTGCGAACAGTGAAATCGCGATCCCGCGATTCCCGATAGAGAGGAGAGAGGAAGTGACGGGGCGAGGAGATAGCGCACGTGCCATCGGAGTTCGGGGTTCGGAGATTTGTAGTGCAAGTGAACCATGACATTGCATACACCAATTTTTCGATAGGGAAATCCCCGACAATAACGGAAACGTTGACTCTTTGACCCATCGGGGTTCAGAGTTTTGGACAGCACGAGAACCGTTCCCACAAGTTTTGAGATAATGCGAAACTCGATTTCCCGACAAAGAAAAAAAGGGAGACCATTGGAGAGTGATGTGGGTGAAGAATTCCCGATGGGGAATTAGAGGAACATTTTAGTTCTTCAGGATGGAGGGAAGAAGGTCCTGGTGGAAGAGGGTTTCCTAAGAGGGGTGACTTGCGTCAAGGTTCGCTTCTTCATTTTCACTGTAATTATCTTTCTAAATATTTATAGTTGCAGATATGTTACCTCGGATCTTATTTGATTGTCGGAAGATACCTGTCGCCCAGTCCCAGATTTCTACTGTGTAGGTGCATTTGTCAAGGAGATGGTTCGTTGTTTCCTCCTTGTCTTGACAAAGGTGGCATCTGGAAGGACCTATGAATCCTCTTTTCCTTAGGTTTTCCCAAGTTAGAATTCGGTTGTGGAGTATTAACCATTGGAAAATTTTTATTTTTGGCTAATGGGGGTTGTTCCAAAGCTTATCCCATTGTTGTGTTGGGTCTTCTTGGTCCTGGTCCACTATATAGTGTCGAGCTTCTTTGATATTGAATTCCCCGTCATCTTTTTGTCCCTATCTCAGTTGGCCATTTCCTTCTGTGACTGTAATTTTTTGTCTCCCTAATTCCTCCTCCACCTCTTTTACTGTTGTTGCGGTTTGGGATCTATTCTATAGGGTGAGAGTGTTCCAGATTCTCCATTTGTTGTGATTCGCTTCTTTTTTCCAATAATGGTAGACTCTGGTTTTAGATTGTGTGATCATCTCCTATTGGAGTACCTCCTTGTCTGGTTTCTCCATTCTGGTTTCCTATTGCCATGTTGTTACACATTATTTTGGTCACTCTGGTGATTTCTCTACAGTGATGTGTTCAGGCTCCCACAAGGACTTTTTGCCTGAGAAAAGTGATTGTTGTCTCCTTCCAAAAAACATATTTTTAAGATGAGTTCGCAGGTTGCCTATGTTATAGGGTGCGAAAATCCTCCATTCTCACAGGCAACCCTATACTTGGAGTACTAATTGTTCACAGTCTTCTCTATAGGTAGGGTGCAAACTTGTTTCAAACCTTGGAAAAGAGAAAAAGTTACAAAGGTTCTAGAAGGGAATATTCTAGAAAATGAGTTGGCATTCGCATGGTTGGCATCCTACTGACTTCTCAAATTTAGTGGGATCATCCTCATCCATTTAACCATCTCCTTCTCCTATATATTAAAAGGTTTCTTGTGGAAAAGGTTAAGCAAGATTGAATGAAGAATTGGTGAAAGAATTGTGTGAAGAACACTGCTTGGATAGAAGCTTGAAGACTCTATTTTGTCTATCAAGTTGTACTAGATCTTATTCATGAAAATGTAGAGAAAGTGTGTGTGTTGGAACCAAGGGTCACTAAAAGGAAGCTTGCGACATCAAGGCGATCTAGTTGTATCTTCTACTTTCATTTAATATAATACAACAACATGTCCCTTTCCCATAAAATCACTCTTATTTTATTGCATAAATCCTTGATCATATGCATAGGTTTACATTGAATATACTTTTCTATCTTCACTTTGGTTGGTTTGTGTTGTCTTGGGCCTAATTTCACAAGAGCACTGGAGTGAAGCAGGATCAACAGAGACCTAAGGAAGAAATATAAAGGTATGTCACTCATTCCTTCTCGGTAGTAGATTCAATGACTACAACTTAGAGAAAGAGTCATGTTCTATCTTATTTTGTTCTAGGTCCAGGTGGATCTAGGGAGATCTGTTAGTGTCCACACCTACCAATTTATCCAGTAACAAAATTGGCAAATCCACTGTGGATACAACCCATTTCGGTGGTTTTTTCTTGGCCATTTGCTCTTGACCTACCCTTTTTCATTCCCGGTAAATCTCTAAGTCTTTAGGAGATCCTTACAGACTCCATGGAACCATAAGTTCACTCAAAAGTTCTGTCCTTTTTCCAAAATTTGCTTGATTACAAACCTTCTCCCACTGTACCTTTCTATGGCCTGCTAGAATCACTGAAGTTCGCACCTTAGTGTTTAGTTTAGTGTGACCTTCTCACACCCTGCCTATGTCTAGGCTATGAGAATCCCTAATTCTCGCACTGCACCCCACTGCCAAACTGTGAACTCACTTGTAAAAACTTTGGATTAGGTCTCCTTGTTTCTTCAGATGCCCAGATTTGTTTGTGTGTCTAAGAAGAACTTCTATGGCCAGTGATTGATTGTTTCTTGACTTCAAATCTCGCGAATGATTAGTTTTTGGAAATCAAAAACTCTTCTTGATCATTTTTTCTCAATTTTTACCTCTTGACCTTTTCTTAACAAGGGTATAATCTCCAATTCTGAAATCCGAGTGCTTGTTTGGTCGAGAGCCTTTGATTGGATTAAAGGTTGAGATTAATTGTTCTTTTTTGTTGCTTATTACTTGGAAAATTGTTACCCATGTGCATTTGAAGAGATTAGTCTTGTCCGTTTGTTACTTTTATCTTCATTAAAAGATCGATTTGGGTGTTTGTTGAGTATTTCATTTTTGTTGGTTGCTTACTTTTTCTTAGTTCCATCCCTGTTGCTTGGTTTCTAATAAAAAAATTAAAGACTTTTTTCTTTTAAGCAACCATTTATTCGAAAAATATTGGCATTCAAATATTGAAAGAAAATGAACAGGGAATTTGCCTTGTTCATGATTGCTTGCTATTACATTTCAAGAAAGATCGTACATCGTATTTTTCATTGTTCTAGAAAACTCCTCTTTCCCTCCTGTAGATAGAATTCATCGAACGCAAATTTATATCATTCATCCCTATTTACGCATTGTTGGATCAGAGTCTTACACAACATTGGTTTCATTTCCATCTCCTTTTTGCATAACAACAACCTTTAACAATATTGCACAACTTTAAAATTCAACTAGTAACTTTTTCTAGGGCTCTTTTGCACCAACATTAGCTAGGATAGAGCTTTGGAATAGGCAGTGAGACATGCTCTCCAAAGAACAAAACACACAATAGTATCTTGTGATAAGGAGTGTCAAATTCCGTTGCATCATTTTGTCCCGGGAAGCCCTTCTCACACAAGGGTCAAACCTGAGGTCGCATTGAGATTGAAAGAGTTACTCACCCTGCTTTGTTGATCTCGATGTAGAGATTGCATGTATTACGGGGGTCACTTGAAGGTATACCCATAATGATGTGTGGAAGCCTCTCAAGTTGATTTTGGGCTAGATTCCCTGCCCTTGCGTGTGGATCGGACTCTCGACTATTTCCCCAAGCATCATTGTTGTTTGTGGTAACCTTAGTAGCCTATATTCTTAGGGTCTTACACAAGGTAATTGTGAAAGGGTAAGTTTTCATGGTACCTGGAATAGACGTTGTCCTGACTCACTCGGGCTCCTTGGAGGGTATACCCACGATTATGTGTGGGAGCTTTCACAAGGGTGTAAGTCCGTTAAGTAGGTTGTCAACGTAAATTTTCCACCCTCGCCCAGCCCCTTCCTGTCTCGTTATTGCAATGTTGGATTTCATCACCAGCTAGTGACTTCAAAATTAGAAGGTCTTGTTTGCTTGGTTTTGCTTCCTATATTTTATTAGCACGTGTTGTTTGTTTACCCAAGTTGGCCATAGAATTTATTTTGTAAGATTTTAACTCAATCACAATTGACCCTCCACGCCGTTCACATAGAATGCAAGGCCTACCCACAGAATATCTGGAAGGTTCTCAACCCCTGTCTACCAACTCACCGGAGGGCTCTCCTCAACAGAGAGAATTCCAAGACATTACCACTCCACAAGTGGAAAGAACTAACTCTTTAGAATGGTTCTAAATTACCAATTCTCGAGAGGACTTCCGACTTCCTCCCAACTCTGAGAGACTTATTGTTCGAGTGAATTCTTCCAGAGAAATAGTTGTTGAGTCTTCTAGATAACCAACCTAACCTTTCAGAGGACCTGAGGATCAAGATCCTTTTTGTACTACTGGCATTTTTAGATGGGTTCTCTTTGTATCAGGAGCAGACATTGATATCACTGTCACACTTGAGCTGCCTGAAACATCTGATCCAGACGCAATACCTTTTACTATTGCCTATTATTTTCTTGATTCAGATGCTCTGCCAACTGACCACATCTTGACTATCCCCCTACAAACAGTCCATTACAAAATGGTCCCAGATACTATGCGTCCTCATACTCGGATTACGACAGCTAGCCAAGCTCCCATTGGCACGCCGTTTTTTCCTAGATTCACCCCAACACTTCTGCCCAGATATCATGTGTTGAATGCTTCTATTCCCGATCCTACACAAATCCCATCCGAGACTCCTGACATTTCCACTCCTTCTGGGCACCATCTCATTCCCAGTTTCATTATGAAACTTCCTCAACCCCCTTTCAGAGGACCTCTTCCATCCTCTATCAGAGGCACCGACCCTAGTGGCACCATCCCGTCTTTCACACCTAATTACCAGATTCTTGTCAGTGGAAAATTTCACCAAGGAGGCCAAACCCAATCCCCTTTTGCAGGAGAAATCCCAATTGCGATGCAACCCCTGATTGGAGGGAAACCCCCACCTACCCAACCCTATGGAAAAAACATACCCCCTTCCTTTGCCTAGTATTGGAACTATCTTATTCAAAATAATTCTCACTCAACTGGGGGGCAACAACCTCAAGCTAGCTCCTTCATGCCCCCTAGTACAGGCCAACCATATCCAGGCACGTCCAATCCTATTTGGGGCTCGAATGCTCAACCCCATGCCCCTGTTCAAGGGAACAACCCTAACCAATACAACCCTATGAATTACTTGCCTCCACACCAACAACTGAATCTGCTCGGATCTTCGCATTATATGAAAACTTCTTATGGTTCCACTGGTCTACCGATGGGAAAGTCACCAGTACTGATCCGAATTATTTTCGGCACGAAATGAGAGCGTAGATATAATAAAGAAATGCACAGAGGTATTCCAGATATTCAATAATATAACAGAAATGTATCAGAGATGCAACCATAGACACAGATATACAGTAATACAGGATATCTATTAATCAAAGAAATGTACAGAGACTGTAAAAATATAGAGTGAAGGACTCGCTAGAATGGTGGCAGCTTATCTTTGAGAAGAGATGTGACAGCTACTTGCATTTGTAAGAATATGGTTACAATGAGGCTTTGAAGGACTTTTTACAATAAACAGGAATGCCAAAAGTCCTAGACATCCAAAAACCTAACCCTAGGAGATGAAGCGCCAAAAGTCATGTGGGCCCCGTTTGGGTAAGTTAGTACATCAACTTCCCGGGGTCGTAACTTTTGCATACGATCTCAGTTTAGGGCACACGATACCTCGTTGGAAAGATCTATCCGAGGACTAGAATGATCGAGACAAAATAGCATCATATATTGAATATTTTGATAGCAACATACCCAGAAAAACATCGTTTAGGGCCTCAAAATGGCCCCGGAAGTTCAGGACCCGAAAAACTGCTAAAAATAGTAAATTGCCAAAGTTGCCAAAAAACCGTTTTGAGCCATTTGGAAAAGGTGGGTGGACACCAATATCCACCTGGATCAAGTACCCACATGTGAATAGACAATCACCCTTCTTAGCCACCCTGGACCTCCCTGATCTATCGAGGATTTTAAATGATCTGATCTGTCACTCTCCTCAATGGCCCACCATACTGGCCAAACTACCATCTGACATCCCGAAATTCAATGGTAAACTAGGAGAGGACTCGAACAATCATGTAATGACTTTTCACCTTTGGTGTTCATCCAACTCCTTGATGGATGACTCTATTCATTTATGCCTTTTTTAGCAAACCCTCAAAGGTTCCACCACGAAGTGGTATATAGAATTACCACGAGGCTTCTTCATCAACTTCAACACCTTCTCTATGGATTTCCTCACCCACTACCAGTTACCGATCCATTATGAAACGAGAACCGAAATTTTGAGTTCTTTCAAACAAACCAAAGCCACTCATATCTCTGATCACATTCATGAGTGGTGACGGAGATGACGCCTCATAAAAATCGAACTTTTTGATCAGTTGCTAGAAGAGTGGTTCACGAAGAACAAGTGATCAGTCATGCTCAATACCTCAACCTCGTTTACTCAAAAACATGTACTCTTTACGACTTACTCCCTGGCACACCTCGTCCTTCTACTTCAACTAATCCTATTGTTTATCATGCAGCTCACGGTGTGATTGGCACCTTCCATGCCCAACCCCATTCTATCCAAGCCTCTAGAAACAACCCCAAATCCGTTGCTTCTAATTTTCAAAATGCTTCATCTCTTACCCCTCCCACCAGCAAGACTTCTGAGGTGAACTCTGTTCAATCTACCCCCATCGGAAAAAATAAATCCAAAAAAGGAAAGGGTAAGAATGAGGATAAAAATAGTCCGCAATCTGAGAAGACCAAAACACATCCTTTTGACGATAAGAATAAGTGCAAACCCCAATACCCTTGTCTTATCTGTGGTGATGATCACTACACTAAGGATTGTCCAAGACGAGCTGAGGTTACTAAGTTCCTTCAAGGGACCCTGAAACCGCCTACTCCGGCCATGTTGTCACAACCCTTCCCTTCTCAACAATAGGACCAATTAGTCATTCATGATCAGCCCCCCTCCAATGCATCCTATGTATTAATGTGTACAGGTGATTCAAATAAGAATGACATCACACTTACCACTCGAGCCAAAGATTCTTCTTCCTCCAAAGAGAAGGTTGATGAAATACCTCCTTCGTTGGTCCAACCATGTCCCATGACTCCACCTACCAATGGTCCTCTTCATCTTGAACGATCGAGCCTAGATACAATTCTTCACCCTCCCCCAAAGGGTGTTATCCAAAAATGTTCTTTCAATCCTCATGCGCGTGTTGCCCAGAACTACAACATTGTCGAAGATCTGTCCCAAGCGTCGTCCGCGATGTCAACCCTCGAAGTCCTTCAGAGTTTTCCTATACAATGGAAGGCACTATTGAAATCTTTTCATGGAATCGACCCTACCGATACAAATTTAATAATTTTTTACTTGGAAGATCACATTCCAAGGTAACCCCCTCAACTCGCATTCCAAATACAAGTTATTGTCTCCGACAAGAACATTTGTTGAATATTTATTGATGAGGGTGCCTCGATGTGTGTCATGTCTATTACCTGCTGGAAAGCCATCGACTCTCCTCCTTTAACTGAATCCCACAACACGCTCAAAGCCTTCAATGGCTCTAGTTTTAAGCCTTAAAGTTTCCTCCCTTCATTGCCTATTACATTAGAAGGAAAAACGGTCAATGATGAAGTGGAGATCTTTGACACTCCTCTTGATTACAACCTTCTACTTGGTCGTAGCTAGATCGATTCCATGCGTGCAGTTGTGTCCACTCTTTTTCATGTTGCAAGTTTCCCACATCAAGGAAAAGTAGTTGCGGTGGACCAATTGGCCTTCTTTCACTCCGATGCACATACCGACAATGTACCTTTCATTGCAAAACCCCCCCCTGGATTTGAGAATGTTGGTGTGGTTCTTCTTAAAGATTCCTCTTTGATGGGTACCTTCCCCATTCCACCACCCGATGTTCCACATATATTTTTTTCCTCGATCAACATGATTTCCACCTCTGTTCATGAAACCCCTGTGTCTTATGAACCATGGATATTACCCAACCCTGATGATCATCTTCATTCTGGCGACCAAATGTGCTTGAGTCCGGTCGAATTTTCTTATCAAGCCATTCAATCGAAAACCCCTTCTACCCCCTCTCTTGGTGATTTATCTCCAGATCCATTCTGCGTCATTTTTCCTACAGACAAGATGATTATGTATGTTATGTCCATGGAAGATACCCCTTGGGATGATGGAAGTCCTCGTTCCATCCTCTTCCTGGAACAACACACCATTGAGAGTTACCAACGGATCTTGACCCCGTCGATCGTTGTCATCATTTCTATCGTTCCCGAGTCTACACACGATATGTTCTATGAAGGGAACTTAAGTAATATCTCACCTGCCATCCCCCTCGACATATCCATAAAACATGGATTTGTCAAAAATGTGCATATCAGAGCTTCATGTTCCCATGAAAAAGTTGTCACCTACAAGTCTCTTTTCAAGAATTGTGTGACGTCTTCGCATGGAGCTATGAAGAAATGCTGGGTATTGACCCCGACATTGTGGTACACAAGATCAATACATACCCGGGTTCTATACCCATCCGGCAATGACTTCGTCTGGTCCACCCACGTAAAGAAGCCATTATCAAGCTTGAAGTTGAGAAACTTCTCAAATCTGGCTTTATTTACCCTGTGGCTCTAACTAACTGGGTTTCCAATCTTGTTCCGATTAACAAGAAACAAGGTACGATACGTGTGTGCTTTGATTATAGAGACATTAATAAATCTTGTCCTAAGCACAACTTTCCTACCCCCTTCATTGACCAGATCGTCGATGATTGTGCCTGAAGTGAAATCTTCTCTCTGATGGATGATTTCTCTAGATATAATCAAATCAATATTGTACCTGCAGACCAACACAAGACTTCTTTTATTTGTCCTTAGGGCACTTTCTCCTTCCAGAAACTTCCATTCGGTTTAAAGAATGCTGGCACAACTTTTCAACGTGATATGTCTTATGCCTTTCATGATATAAATCACATTGTGAAGCCATATCTCGATGACTTACCCACTCATTCCATGCGCCGTGTAGATCATCCAACACACCTCTGTTCCATTTTCCTTTGATGTTGGTTTTACCATATATGCTTGAATCCCCACAAATGTGTTTTTTGTGTAGAATCCGGTTGACTTCTAGGATTTATTGTTTCACATCAAGGGATAAGGGTAGATCCTTTGAAGGTTGAGGCAATTCTCAATCTTCTTCCTCCTTCTTCACTTCACCAGCTACAAAGTTTGCAAGGGAAGGAAAACTTTCTTCGTCATTTCATCCTGAACTATGCTGAGCTAGCTCTTGGATTTATGTGACTACTCAAGAAAGGTTTTGAGTTTGTATGGGATACCACTGCTGAAAAATATTTCAAAGCTTTGAAACTGTCTTTAAATCATACCCCACTACTCTCCCCACCTTTATACAGTCGGGATTATTTCCTTTACCTCGTAGCCTCGGACTATATCATCGCTATGGTTCTAGTCCAGGAGGATGATTCTCATGATGAACATGTCATTTATTACTTGATTCAGAGTCTCATGACTACCAAAACCAAGTATTTACATGTTGAAAAACTGGCCTTGGAAGTCGTCCAAGATGTTCAACGTTTCCAACACTATATCCTTTTACGCAAGACTATAGTGATTTCCAACTGCAACCCTATGCAACACATTCTTACACACCAATTGCTAGAGGGAAAATAATCCAAATGGAGTGTAATACTCCAGGAGTTTGACTTGGAATTTGAACATGCTAAGTCCAAGAAATCCTTGGTGTTTGCTGATTTGATATGCGACCTTCCCTGCTCTAAGACGGAAAATGTAGAAGAGGATTCATTACCAGATGAATCCCTTTTCCTGATCAATTCTGATGACCTTTGGTATGGAGATATCATCATATATATCTAGACCTAGAATTTTTGGCCCAATTTGTCTAGCACTAACCATCGTCGAATACACTACCAAGCCCGTCAGTATATTATCCTCGGTGACACTCTTTATTGTCATGGGATTGACTCCGTTTTTTGATGCTGCCTCACATTTCATGAAGTCGAGAAAGCCCCAAATGACTGCCATTCTCGAGCATGTGGTGGTCACATGTTTGCGTATGCTACTGCCCAGAAGATCTTACGAGTGAGGTATTTTTGGCCTTCTTTATTCAACGATTGTATAATTGTTGTCCAAAAATTCCACGCTTGCCAAACCTACACCAATAAAATCTGATCACACCCTGATCCTCTACACCTTGTGGTCTCCATTGGTCCTTTTGCGAAATGGGGTATCGATTTCATGACATGTCACCCTCACTCGGTCGGGGGGCATGGATACATTATTGTAGCTATAGATTATTTTACGAAATGGGTCAAGGCGATTCCATCATTCGACAATACCAGAAATAATGCAACACTATTCATATTCAATCACATCATTGCTCGGTTTGGTGTTCCTCAAGATATTGTTACTGATCATGATAGCCACTTTAGAAATTTCATGATGTCTGAACTCACTGAAAACTTGGGTCTTCGCCATGAAAACTCAACTCTCACTGAATTTGGATCTGTTATGAAGAAGTTATGATGTTTTTACTTGAAACACCTATTTTCACTAGTTTCAGGACTAGCCACAAATCATATTTTCCACGGAGTGTAACTCCTAAAATACAACGACCCACAAGTTGAATTTTTTACCACATATACTTGGGTATGTTTTCTCAATGGAATAGCAATTTCACAGTCTGAATCATTATATAAAAAAATTTATAACGAAAATGGTGAGATGACCTGTAAATAACATACCTTAGAAAGCATCATCAAAAGAATTTATCCTCCCTTCAATTTCGGCCCTCTTTTCTTCACATTCCTTCTGAAATTAGGCTTGGATATCCTTGGTTACCTCAGTCACCTATAGATATTCAATATGCTCAAGTTTTCCATGCCAAAAATGCTCAAGAATCTCTCACAAGAAGCTCTCCATCAATACTCCAAAAGATATTCTCACAAGAAGCTCTCCATTCATCCACAAAAAGGATGATCTACAAGAGACCATTTCTATATTATTTATACTTTCATCCTCTAGGTCGCTTAAACCATTTTTAGGTCACTTAACTCATTTCTAGGTCACTTAACCTATTTTCCTTATTTTAGGGTTAACCACTTTCCATAAATAGAAATTTTTCCAATATTTTATCATTTAAATATTCCTTCTTGATTTTCTCATCTTACTTTATCATTTCTTGATTTTTTTTCACTTCTCTTTATTATTTAAATAATCCACCTTGACTTTGTCACCTTACTTTATCATTTAAATAATGATTTCT
>SNQJ01S0060441.1:0-32688 GCA_010110895.2 Picea sitchensis
CTCGTTTCTAACTTTTGACATATACTCTTGTAATAAATATATCATACTATAGTGAATGTCTTAAGTTTGTCTCAAAGCAAGCCAATGCATAGAACTATTTGAAAAGATTGATATTTAGGGGGAGTTGTTGGGGCCTAACAACTATGTGGATGGATTATAACCAAATTAATATTTGGGTAATTACAGGAGGTATTCTCCAACTATTTATAAGAAAGAAAATTAAATTTAATATTACTATAAAAAGACACAACAAAAGACACACACATTTTTCTCTCCCACACGTGGGAAGTGATCTAAGGAAGAGACTGAAGTTTTTAAGTAGTTGAAATTTTCTGAGTGTAATTACTTAGTGATGTTCTAGAGTTTACTAAAGTGATATCATTGGAAGTAATTACAACTTGCGGAAAATTGTGCTTGTCTAATTTAACACTAGAAAATCAACATGGTTAGCCGTATGACATCGAGTATATGATGGATGTGTGTTATTAGAATACACATCATTTCGAGGGTCACTGTATATAGTTGTGCACAAGATAAATTGATATCCTCTAGGAGATGCCTTTTGTTGTTCTTGTTTCTTGTTCAGGGAAGGTCACAGGTAATAGCTCTGAGAAGGAGCCATAATGACAATCGCAAGAAGAAACATGAAGTAAGACTATCTAGACATAGATTTTTGCACATCCATGTAATGAAGAAGAAGAGGAGGTCAACACATGCAGAGGGAGAAAATGACTCTGAAGACTATATATCCTCAGAGGGAGTGATGGCTTCAGATGTTTTCTACGAGAAACGAGATAGTATCATGATGACATGTTGTAGATATTAGAGAGATATCCATCGGCCCTAGATGCATGGTATGAAGTCACAATGGATTTCTTGTGATGTATAGATTTGTGTTTCCAACATTCAATGGTCATGAGCTCATGTGGATGGCGAAAATGTTAGAGTCTGTGCCAGATATAATACCTTCCTCATTAAGAGGGAGTGTCGAGATTTTATGTAATTTCAGAAGTTATTCTTAAGTGTTAATATTTTAGCATCAGGATGGCATTCTCCTAGGATTGGTCATCGTAATTTAACCAATGGAGAATGGCCCTGGCATAGTCTTCTAAGGAAATAAGACTCAAAGTGTGTGTCTTTCAACATCCAAAAGGACTGGAATTCTTCCTGTGGCATAGATGGCAACCTGATCAGGAAGAATGGTCCTTGTAGTCATAGAACACTCCGTTGAGTATGTGAAAATTGTGGGACACTTAGTGTGCAGATTGAAGAAGGCTTTATATGGATTAAAGCAGGCACCCAAAGCATGGTATGGCAGGATCGACAAATTTTCGACGAGCTTCGGATTTACAAACAACAGTGTAGATCCTAACCTTTACTTTAAGGTTGTGGATGATGGTTCGGTAATACTATTTTTGTATGTGGATGACCTATTTCTAACATGTGTGGAAAAGCTCATCTCAAAGTGCAAGAAAAACAAATTGGCTACTGAGTTTGAGATGAAAGATCTAGGGATGATGCATTACTTTTTGGGTCCCAAGGTATGGTAGAGACATGATGAGATCTTTTTGAATAAAAATAAGTATACAATAGAAATCCTGAAGAGGTTCTACATGTTGGATTGCAAGGAAATGGCTACATCTATGGAAACAAATCTGAAGTTGTTGCAGGATACGACTTTAGAGACCGTGTATGTTACTTTATATAGGGAGATGGTGGGTTCATTGATGAACTTGATGAAAACAAGACCATATATAAGTTTTATTGTGAACACCCTGAGTCAATATATGGAGAAACCAAGGTAGGTAAGACCTACAAGAAGAGGACGATGAGACTTGTTCTGGAGGACAAGTGATGAAGTCAGCAGGTTGAATATCCAGTTGATATTCAATACTCGAGAGGTAGTCAAATAATCAATTCCATATGGAGATGGGTACTACAGTAAGGAGAAGGAGGCTCTGACGAATGCAGGAAGTAGTCATGTGTGGTGCTCAGTACGACTGAAGCTGAGTATGTGGAAACATGTGCAACAATCCATGAAGCAGTTTGGCTTCATAAATTGCAGACTATTGGACTAAATTTGACTTGTAGGTAAGACCTACAAGAAGAGGATGATGTGACTTGTTCTGCAAGACAAGTCATGAAGTTAGCAGGTTGAAGATTCAATTGATATTTAGTGCTCAAGAGGGAGCTGTATGGTCAGTTCCAGAGGGAGATGGGTACTACAATAGGGAGTAAGAGGCTCCACCGGATGCAGGAAGAAGTCATGTGTGACACTCAGTACAACTGAAGCTGAGTATTTGGCATCATTTGCAGTAGCAGTTTGGCTTCGAGAACCATTGTCTGGGTTATTTGGTCTCGTATTGGAGGCAATTTGCATTTGGTGTGACAACCAAATTTGCATGAAGTCGCCAGAGAACCTTGTTGTCTATGATAGGTCGAAGAATATCGAGATCATATATTACTATATCAAGGATATGATGCAAAATGGAGTAGTGAGGCTCCAGTTTCGTGACTACAGAGGATCAAGTTGCAGATGTGTTTACCAATTCATTGTCGAGGATGAAGTTTGAGTAATTTAGGGACAATATTGGCGTGGTCCCTCTTCATAGGGAGTTTTCTCATCCAACATGAAAAAGGGCTGGCACAAAGTGTTCTCATCCAACATGAAAAAGGGTTGGCACTGAGACAGGTGGAACTCATCCAGCATGAAAAAGGGCTGGCATTGAGTGTCCTCATCCAACATGAAAAAATGTTGGCACTGAGACATGTGGAACTCATCCAACATGAAAAAGGGCTGGCACTGAGTGTTCTCGTCAAACATGAAAAAGGGTTGGCACCGAGACATATGGAACTCATCTAACATGAAAAGGGCTAGCACTAAGTGTTCTCATCCAACATGAAAAACCATTGGCACTGAGACAGGTGGAACTCATCCATCATGCAAAAGGGTTGGCACTAAGTGTTCTCATCCAACATGAAAAAGGGTTGGCACTGAGATAGGTGGAACTCATCCAGCATGAAAAAGGGCTTGCAATGAGACAGGTGGAACTCATCCAGTGTGAAAAAGGGTTGGCACTGAGACCGAGGGTGCACATGATCAGATACTGATGCATTGCAGGGTAGTGGATGTTCTGGGGACATGTTGTAGTTATTTGAGAACTACCCACATGCCTTGGATGCATTGGCTGTGAATTCATAAGGGTGCACATGATGAGGTACACAATCATTGCGAGGTAATGGATGTCATGGTGACATATTGAATCTATTTGAGAGCTACCCATAGGTAATGTTGACATAATGTATAATGTCTCCCTCGCTGAGAGGGAGTGTTGATGTTTGGGCAACATCGGAAAGACATTCTAATAGATTAATAATTAATAATATGATTATTAATTATTAAACATTATTATTAATTATAATATTATTAATGTAATAATATATTTATAATATAAATTATAAATATATATATAATAAAGTATAAAGTATATTTATATTATATGTACAATATAATATAAAGTATAAATATATTTATTACCCAAGGGACACATCTCTTCATGGATGGTCACCATATGTTTTTTATATATAGAACACTCATCATTGTAATAATATATTCATTTTATATAAAATATCATCTCTTATGAAAATTCAATAGTTCATCCCTTCTCATGCCTCAAAGAGTGATAGGATCTAGGGTAGTCAACCTCCAGAGTCTTTGATCCAACCTTATGAGTCTTTATCTTGTCACACCCCCTTTCATAGGTGGATCAAGAATTCTTTTGGAAATATGACTTGGCATAATTTGGTCCTTCCCTCCCTCCTCCATGAGTTATACTTTATGATTAATTATGATACAATGCATGTTCTAGCTCATGAACTTTTTGTGCTTGACTTATATTTATTTAGGTTCATGATGAAGCACAAGGGTAGATGTTTTTATACAATGATAGGATGGTTTTATTGGTTATATTGATCCATATTTTTGACTAACTTGGTGTTTTTTCACTTAACCACTTTTATGATTTCCCTTACCCTCTTCCTTGCTTATTTTTCCTTCCTTTTTTATTCTCCCCTATCAAAACAATTTTGAACGCTTAGTATTTTTTAGAATGATGTGAAGCGGGGTAGCACAAATATCAAATTTATAGGTCTGTAGGTATGTCATGCCACATGTCTTCATTCACACTATTAACATTTCTTACCTTTTACCTCCGTGTACCTCTTAAATTCATTTTCACCTTTTATACTTAGTCACTTTTTGACAATGCGGATACACTGTTGTATGTCATTAGTCAAAAATTTCTTGAATTACCAGGTCCACAACTCCGCACTCACCAAAATGCATTTCTCCTTTTTTTCTTTCCACTTTTTCGATACTTAGTTAATTTTTCACCAAGGAGGATGCAAAATTACACGTCTCCTATTAGTATTTACTTGATTTCTTAGGTTTGCAAGTCTGCATCCTTCTTAAAAACTTAACCATATTTGCAATCCCAATGTGGACCTCTTCACTCTTTCCCGTAGTCACGTTCACAAGCTTGTAGGTCCGCAGGTCTGTAACTCTACATTTCCATGTTACACATTTCACACTCCCATACACCATTTTACACCTTCATACTTTACATTTTTCGTCCATCATAATATCACATCACCACCTCCCATCACATTTATTATCCCCCACACATCGATTAAAGRTCGCAATAAATACAAATCTCATGTAAGTCAATGACATTGAAGCATGATCTATGATTGATTCAACTATCAAGGAAGTACGTGGTAGAATTTAATAAAATCAAATATGCCAAGCTTTGAGTATCAACAATAGCTCCACCTTTCATCAAAAGCATAAAAGAATGTTAGGTAAGAAAAAGGAGTTGTTTTGTGGAGATACACTGAACACACTGGGTCGTGAAGATCAACAGTTCCAATGGTCCATGGCATATTAATACTACAAGGCTCTTTCCTTGACCAAAAAGAAAACAAACCAAATATGGATCTTAGGAATAAAATTGGAAGGATGTGTTATGGAGGTGACCGACATGAAAGAGATTGTTCAATGGTGCATAGACAAATTCATCTCTCAATGAAGAATAATTCAAATGCAAGGTCATCATCCCATTTCTCTATCTCCTTCAACATTCTCCAAAAATATACGACTTCCTAAGCCAACTATGTGATTCAAAAGTGAGGAAGTCGAGGAATTTTTGAAGCAACATAAAGGAAGAAACAAACTTTTGAGCAATTACTTGGAGGATCCAACTAGTAACCTTGGTACTTCCAGAATCAAGGTAACTTCATTGAAATACCCGTACAGAGAATTTGCATGGTTATTTGCTTGCATTATCAGTTTGGAATATACTATGTTCATATCAAGAAATGTTATATATGCTATGCATTGTGACTTGCATGACAAAGACATCATTTATTGGGGTTATCTTATCTCAAATGAAATTTCCTTCCAATCAAACAACCTAAAAAATACTCAAAGGTTTTATATGATTTCTTACCTCATTTTTGCCATCGCTTATGGCCATGTCTTTGAAGACTCACCATAGGAAAAACATGTTGATTTTAAGTTGGATCCAGTCTATGCATGGTATTTGGTCCTATACAGACATAAAAATCAATACAATGTCTACCCAGTTCATAATAACTTCATTTTAGAATTCAAAAAATTAATATTTGGATAGAACACATTAAGGTTATCCTTGGAAGCAACTGCCTTTCTCTCTGGGAAAAGGGTTTATGAATTGTCTAAAGAATTTACTATAATTATATTATTTGGTAGTAAGGAGAAGCCTTTCCTTTTACCATTTTATACATTAGGTAAATTCTTTGTCAGAGAATATGCAGACAATACAAGACTCGGGCCCACTTCTTCCATGATATGAGGATAAAGCAATTCATACCCCTATCATGGAAAATTGAGAATTTCATTGTTAAGCATATAAATCACCTTAATGAATTGGTGGGAAATCATGAAAAGTTGGGTTTGAAGGAAGTAAAATTTGTTGAAGGTTTTGAACCAGACAACACATTTACTACAGATATTCAATTAGTAGGGTATTATTCACACTTCACCAGAATTGAACAATTTCAAGAGGGTGGCAGAGATAATTTAGATCTCCAGGAATTAACGAAATATCAAATTTAAAATGATACGAGAGAAATAAACAACACAAATGAAGGACATAGACAACACGACAAAGAAACAAGTCAAAACCCCAATTCGCCAACAACATCCCAAAGAAGCACTCCATCAAGAATGAAGAATAGAACTAGTGGAATGGATACTAGAAAAACATTAGTTGGAGGCTCATATGACGGTGGAGATAAATACCCACCAAGGAAAAGTATCGAAAAAACACATATTACATACACTCATGTGAAAAGAAAAATAAATATATGGTCAACAAAGTTAAATGCACCAGAAGTATAGGAAACTCCCCATGCAATGGACATGGATGAGCTCATTGAAGAAACTAGCTGGTCTGCACAAAGGTTGTTAAAAACAAGAGAAATTGTTGATGCTATAATAATCCAAGATCCCAAAATATTTGAATAGGAATCTGTCACTCTGCACCACAAAACATAGAATTGTGAAACTAAAAAAATATTGCTGGAAAACGTCAATACCAAGAATAAAAGGTCATCAAAACGATAAAAATCTTCAATTGACTTAGATGGAGTAGCACCATCCAAAATTTTAGACTTTTATGGAGCTACTAGAGAGGAATTGAGACAATCATAATATGGAAACATAAAATTTAGAATTAAAGAAGAGGATAAAAGAATTGGAAGTTACTTTGGTACTAGGACCATTATTTCTAGAACCTTTGAGTTTAATTCAACCTACAATTGAGTTAGATGGTATCCTAGAAAGCAATACAAAATACAAAGGCTCATTAAGTTTATTGCAAGATGTAAGAAAATATGTTGGTGATGCCATACAAAAGAGAATTGATACAATTCAAGATATTTGGGAGCTTGCCCAAAGTATTGCTCACTTTTTTTCTAGAATACATAATTTCAAAGAATACTTGCAGAAGGATTTGGGTGATGAAGTATTTAAGGAAGCTATAAACACATTTCCAACAAATTTTCAAGCTCAAATGAAGCCTGAAGGAAGGAACAAAAACTTCCTTCGCCTTATCATATGAAACAGACCAATGCATGCTAACTAAGGACAAACAAGGAATTAAGAGAAATGATAAATGAAACTGATGTCTAAAGGAATACAAAAAGTGATTTATTTCTTAAACTTGTTAGTATTGCCAAAGAATTGAATGGTCCCAATTTATTAATGGATTCCATGATCCTGACCAAAGAATATTTAACAAGACAACTTAGTGCATTAAAAGTTGCTTGGGATAATGAATTTACCGAAAATATAGAATTTACCGAAAATGAAGTTGAAAAACGGTTAGTTTGGTATATCGACAAGACTGATGAAGTGGATGACACATTGCATCAATGAGAGCTAGATTTGAGAGAATTTGAAAATAAGTTGTTTGAAATTAAAACTAAGCATGAAATTACCGTGGCATAGTTGAGGGAGTATATTGAGGAGTGGTTGAAAAAGGAATTAATCAAAATTACTGAACCATAATTTCAAGAAATAGTTACAGTGGTTATGCCACCTCAACCACAACATACACCTACAAAGGATCCAACTGCAAGAAATAAAAGGTTACGATATCTCTCCTTCATAGTGAGTCAAACATTAACTTTACCCTTTGAGTTTTATCTACATCTATTTTGTGCTACAATCATTTGTCATACTGCCTTTGTCTTCTCAATATTCCGTGGGATTTAGGATGATTCTTGGTTTTCCTTCTCTTATCTTCCAGGCCTTTTCACTTATTGTCCACAAAATCCCTATCCTAGTCCTCTTTGAAGGGCAAATACATTTTATTTTCTTTAAAGACATTTACCTTTGTATTTAAGGACTCATTATTATTTTGAGTGATCAGGGGATCAAATTTTGCTAAAAAATTTGAAGTGCTCAGAATCGCTTCAAATCGAATGAGAGTGTAGGCCTCGTCGTTGTGAACCTAACGCAACTCGTTTGGGTTCAAATGAACGTTGGGAGAGAGAGACATCACGCTCTGTTCAAAATGGCAAACAGGCAAAAAAGGGGTGCTGACTGTACAGTCCGTACAATCCATACGAACGATGGTGTCGTAGGCCATACAGATGACGTGGCAGGCCGTACGGATGACGTGGTAGGCCATACACTGATGTGGCAGACAATTATTGGACAGTTCGCATGTGACATGGTTTGTTGGTAGCGAATGGGATGGCGACACGTGGCCCAATCAAAGGCCACCACGTGTCACCTATTTGTTGGTTAAAATCTTTGCACTCAGCAGGAGTCGACCCCGTGACCTCCAAGGCAGGGTAAATCTTTGGGAAAGGCTGCCCAATCGGCACGCCCACACATTTTCCTTGATATATATATGTATTTCATTATATTTAACATCGTTTAAATGTATGTTTGGGCATGGACTGGGCCAGGGCTAAGCCCCGTCCCGTGGTTATATGTTATATTGTATGCGACTAGAGCTACGGTGGTTAGACCCACCGTAACTATGTTATAACTGTTTGAATAATGCGCAGTTTGGTATGCCATGTGACCAACATATATATGCGCGCGGGTTTAACATTATGGTTATCAAACGGTTTTAAAAACTTAAGCCATGTTGTATAGCGCGCGGTAATGTGACAACCATGTGCCCACGGGCCTTGGTAGTTAGGGCCGGTGCATAACTGTTCGACAGTTTGGACCAGTTGTGCGGTTGTGCCCGGTGCCAAGTTTTTATGCTTTAAATTGCGTGTGGGCTAGGTTGAGCCAAGAGAGGTGCGTTTTGTAGATGCAAAGACAACAAGCTTGAAGGGGAGACTTCCAGGAAGCCTATCTACTTCATTTTTTGGCCAAACGAGGTGCTGAAAAAGCCCAGCTAGGGGTTTGGGACGTTCTGAAGCCATTGGAGCAATCTATTTGGCATTTTGAGCATTGTAAAGCACATTTTTGAGCACTTTGAGCAAATAATACAAATGATCCATTAGAAGCTGGACCAGGAGATGTAGCCCAAGAGAGGGGTGAACTCCTTTATCATTTGTTGTGTTATCATGTGTTTTATGTTGATGATCATCTTTCTTGTTTACCATCTTGAATGGAAATGCGATAAAATCCTATTAAAGTTGTGTTACAAAGTTGATCCATTTGCTTTTAACACATAAAATTAACTTACAGAGAAATATTTTCAAGAATACAAGGTCTTCTTCATTTTTTAGATCAAGTTGGTAGCATAGCACTGGTTTTTGAAGACATGATTATTTGCAAGTGTTTGTTTTATGATGCTCACAGGTTGAAACTCACAAGAGAGAGAAGGTCAACTTGTAGAGCTGAGTTATACTTCAAAGGGAAAACATATACCATCACACCTCAAGTTTCAAGGAATTTTTCACCAAGTATGGCTCATGAGAGTCATGAACATGTTCTACGCGAAGATGAAGATCTCAGAAATTTTGTCATGGAAATGAGAGAGAGATGAAGAAGATCTTGATAGAAAGGAATTCAAGGTTGAAAGGTGAAGGCTCAAACCCTTCAAGCATAAAGGGGCAGTGATAAAACTCCCAAATGGAAATGGAATGTTGCTTCTCCACCGCCCTCTCCTCCATCTTCTTCTTCTTCTTCTTCTTCTACCAATTCGAGACCTCTTCCCAAATTCTCCAAAGGTACATGGTAAAACTCCTTCACAAATTCCTTCAAATTTAAAAGCGATATTAAATTCAGATTGCCAATATACAATGGAGAAATTAATGCTTTGAGAAATCTAACGAATCCAATTAGATTGAGGTGTATTGTAGGATACAAAATTCAAGATGATGAGCAGATTCAACTTGGCTAACTTTAAGATTGGATAGTGCAACACTCATTTGGTGGGAATCCAAGACTGGGAGGACATGAAGAAACATGGTAAATTTTAACCTCTTGAATGATTTTATTGTTGCAATTCAAAGACAATTTTACCCATTGGCATATATGCAAAGGCTACTATTGATTGGCAAAACTTTAGAAAAGCTAAAGGATAGAATGTGCAAAGCTTTACTCAAAATTTAGGAGAAGGCTTTGGTTTTGGGAATGGGTTATTTCTCAAGAAACTTTACTCAAATACATTGGAGCTTTACATAGTTAATTTAGACATACTATATGTTTAATCCTTCAAATCTAGATGAGAGTTTGTGTTGGGCCACTCATTTTGGAAGAAGAGGAGCCAGCGAAACTCATGAGGGTAACAAGAGCCTTTAGGCCATGGAGACAAAGGGAAAAAGGAGAGAGAAAAAAAAAAAAAAAAAAAAAAAAAAAAAAAAAAAAAAGGGAGAAAAATTCACATGCAAATTTCAAAGATGGCCATGATGAAGACCATTGTTGGAAACTTCATCCTCTGAAAGAAGACCCAAAACGTTTGGCAACAAAGGGAGTCAAAGATTGCTGCAACCATGGCAGTTTAGGTTCTGATTTGGGTGATGAAACAAAGATCATAGACATGGGTTATCAAGGTAATGATTCTATTGCAAGTACTAGTTTTTCAAATAACAATAATCTCAAGTAACAACTCAACAAGAAAAAAAGAGAATTAAACTTTTTCACATAAGAGGTTCAAAGCATACTAAGATAGATGCTCGTTTTGATCACTTTGAGATCCTCAAGCGACCTTATATAAGAAGAAGCATTAAAAAGAATTAAAGTTGGAAACAATTCCATCCTAAACCATACCCTCTTAGTTGAATATGATAATGCTAAGTAACAAGAGGTATGAAACTTAAGTTTGCTATCAACATTTAGATTTGATGAGGTGGGAAAGCGATGTTATTCATTGGATATAAATATTGTGTTTAGAGCCCATATTTATCGATGAAAAATATTTTTCATCGTCATGAGAATAAAGATCATTTGTTTAAAGATGGAGTACATTGTTAGAGCCCTTAGAGATAGATTTATCACTTGTAAAATCATGATTTACAAAGCCCAGAGAGATTAGTCAATGCTAGTAAAATTTTGTTCTCTTGAAAATGATTAGGCAAAATTCACGTGAAAATGAAGCATTTCAAGGTTGTGATACAAAGTTGAAATCTGATCTATATGAGTTATTAATCAATATGATAGAAATGTTTAAAGAACCGAGGATTACCTCCCGAGAAGGTATCCAACGCCGCAAATCCAATTGCAACAAAGATTTGTCCTCTTGACATTGGTATGCTCTGGGAATGTCGGTTATGGAAAATGCTGAGATTAAAAACAAATCCAAAGTTGCTTGACAAAGGGTTTATTGTACCAAGCTCATGCGCCATGTGGATCTCAATTGTGTTAGTTCCAAAGAAAAGATGGTACATGGTATGTTAATGTTTATTTGAGGGATTTGAACAAAAATACGATGCGTTATCCTCTTCCTGAATCGATGATTTGCTTGATCAATTGAAAGATGCTAAATATTTTAGTTGGATTTATAAAGCGGATGTCATCAGATCAGGATTGTCGAGGAGACACATGGAAGACAAGTTTAAAACTAAACAAAGGTTTGTTTGAATGGATGGTAATGCCTTTTGGACTTTACAATACTGCTACTTAAAGAGTTATGAATGATGTCTTAAAGGCCTTTTTCCACGATGATGATTGTGTGTATCTACTTGGATGATATTTTTGATCTTTAGCAAATCTCAAAACATATTAACTGAAACAAAGTTTGATATTTTGAAAGAAAGGAAAAGTTGTTTTGAAGATATTGAAATATGAATTTGGAAAGACTTCCATATAGAACATATTGTTGGTGAAGCTGAATTAAAAGGCTGATCCCTCAGGTCAATTCATATTGGAATAGCTAAACCCGACCGTGGCAGAGGTAGAAGTTTTCAAGCAATAATGAAGGTTGGCTATCGCGGTACAAGCCATTGCAGATCCATTACATGCGATGACAAGTGTCAAGCAAGATTTTCAATGGGGAGACGACAGCAGAAGGATTTTGATACTTTGAAAGAGAAGATCATTCCCGGTATGGTTGCACGTCTGAATTTGAGACAACCTTTTGAAGTCCAAATAGATGCAAAGCAGTATGCAATGTAGTTTACTCCTGACATAAAATATAACCCATTTAATTTGTCACGAGACTTTTAATGGTCTTGTGATTAACTATCCTAATGATGAAATTGTGCATTGGTACAAATTGGCAGAAAAAACCGACGTATTTGTTGGGGAAGAAACCATTGTTCACATCGATCGTAACCAACGCAATGCCTGATGAAAGCAAAGCTACAACAAGCTGCGACGCTATGGAGGTTTTCTTCAGCGATTCCATGATCATGGCGGAATTACAGAAGGGCATTCTCGCAAGTCGTTGATAGCACAAGGCCTATTATAGATGCCAAGGTATTCACCTGGCATAGATCCTATCATGCATGAAAGTTATGTTGAGCAATATACTGAATCTTTGATTTAAAGAAGTATAATGAGCTTTGGTGCCACTCCTTATGTTGAAGAATTGGATTATTATGTAAATGATAATCTCTTGTATCATGTTGGTAAGTTGTGTATTCCACATGGGGGAAGAATCAACATTATAAGAAACACGATGTAACTATTGGTCATTTTGGTGTGACAAGGCGATTGGCTAATTTCACTTCCTCTGGCCTAAAATGAATGAAAGTGTTTCAAGATATGTTTGAGGATGTTTGTTATGTGCCATAAGAAAACCTAGCAATTGAAAGTTGGTTTTGTATACTCCACTTCCGGTTCGTTTTCGTCCTTGGGAAAGTATTTCCGTGGTTTTTGTTGGTGGTTTACCTATGTTTAGACGAAATCATGATTATCTTTGTGGTTGATCGATTTAGAAAAATGTGTATTTTGATGCTGTATGCAAAAGCGAGTTCTTTGAATGAACTTGACACAAATATTTTAAAATGTTTGGTTGCATTTTGGATGCCTAAATCCATTATTTATGATAAGGATTCTCTATTTGTTGGAAGTTTTTGGATGGGTTTATGGGCACTCATGGACCTGCGAAACTTAGTAACTTTTCATCCACAAACGATAATTAGAGACGAAGTGATAAATTGAGCAGTGAGTTATCGCTAACGGTACTTGTGCGATTAAAGCATCTAAACTTTGGGATGAGCAATTTTACATTACATTCAACATCGTGCAATGGTGCCAAGCATCTTCAAACTCAAGCAGAGTAAGCCATTTTAGGCATGTTTTGTCTATTTGCCCAAATATCCCGTGATTTTATCTTCGTGGTATCGATGGTCAATGCCGACGTTAAATGATCAATATCAGGTGCAAGAAGCGGTTTTAGAAAGAGTCAAAACCAGGCGAGACATGAAAAGCGTAAATTGATCCGCGGTTTCCAGGATGGAGATGAAGTTTGGCTTTGTATTGGTGAGGCAAGGAGAAAGGTAAAAATTGAAGCGATTGATATGGATCACTTTCAAGGTATCGACAAGATTGGTAACAATGCCTTTAGTTTGAATTTGCCTCCTGGCAAATGCATGCATTGGTAAATGTTAAGAATTTGAAATTGTATGAGCCTCATTGATTGATGATCAAGGAGAGAGCATATCAATTCCTTCTATAGATGATTTTTCCCCGAATATCTTCTGAGCGCCAGAGCCTAACCATCATGACGGAAGTCTGAACTTCAGCAATGTGGGTATCTTGAGGTTGGTATTAAAAGGGTACAAATCCAAGAAACAAGCCAAATTGGATTGAGGTTGGAAGGGTGTGGGAACTATACCCTCATCTTTCAAATATTTGAAAATAGTCTTTGGAGGTCCAAAAGCTTTCAATGGGGAGGTGTAATCAGGATCAAATTTTCAAAATTCGAAGTCTGGAATTGCTTAAACAAGCGAGCATAAGGCCTCATCGTTTACAAACGCGCCAACTTCGTTAAGGTTCGGAAATGGGCCGTCGAGGAAAGAGATATCTGTTCAAAATGGAAATAAGCGAAAGGGTCAGCGGTATGCAGTCGTCTGATCCCACTCAGAGACGATGGCATGGCGGTATGGATGATATGGCCGGGTTATCGCGAATGACATGGAAAATAGTACGTGCGGTGAGCAGTTGAAGGATTGGCATATGACATGATTTGTTGGCGACAAATGGGATGGCGACCGCATTAGCGGCCCGATCAAAAGTAAAATACGTGTCACCTATTTGTTAGTTAAAACCTTTGCACTCAGCAGAGTCGACCCCGTGACGAGTGAAATTAAAGAAAGCACAGGAAAGGCTTATGCGGTGCACCACATGTTCAGCAATATATATATATGCCATTTGCATTATATTTAACATCGTTTAAATGTATGTTTAAAGCGATGGTCGGGCAGGCTAAAGCGGCCAGCAGTTATATGTTTATTATATGCGATCGGAACTACGTGAATTACCGTAACTATGTTATAATCGTTTGAATAATGCATGGTTGAAAAGTATGCCATGCGGTATATATATACTGCGGGGTTTAACGTCCCCGGTTATCAAGCGGTTTAAAACTTTCATACCGTTGTATGGCGATCATGCCAGCGATATAGTGGTAGAGGCGATCATGTGTTTGTGATTTGAATTTGGTTGTCTTGATTGCCTTCGGTGCAAGTTCGCAGCACTTTAAATTGCGTGTGGAGCTAAGTTGAATAGAGGGTGCGTTTGTAGATCTGAGACAACAACAAACGAAGGAGACTTCCGGAAGCCCTATCTACTTCATTTTTTAGTAAGCTTGATGTCTTGAAAAATCGATTAGAGGAGTTTTGGGGCCATTCACAAGCCATTGCAGTGATCTATTTGGCATTTTGAGCATTTATAAAGCACATTTTTTGAGAACTTTGAGAAAAATAATACTAATGATCCATAGGAAGCTGGACCAAGAGATGTAATGAGGGTGAACTCCTTTATCATTTATTGTGTTGTGTGTTTACTGTTCATTGATTGTTGTTGTTTGTATGCATCTTGGATGAGTAAATCCTATAAAGAGTTGTGTTGTAAAGGTGATCCATTTTGCTTTTAACACATAAAAATTTACAAATATTTTCAAGAATACAAGTCTTCTTCATTTTTTTAGATCATTGAGACTCGAGATACTTGAGATGTTACATTCTGTATTCTCAAAATTTGGTATGAAGCTTTGGCTTGTATGTATCAACGAAATCTTTTGGCTGATTTATGGAATGATAATTTAAGGTTCTCTTCTAATTGTGGTCCACTTTATGTTCTCTTTATTCATGGATATTGCTCATTGTTTTGATTGATATATCAATCCCTTATCTTTAATGTGCATCTGCTCTATTTATGTTATAAATATATACATATGGTATTTTTGTTTCAAATGGGTCCCAATCCTCAAGGGTTTGTTTTAAAATGTGAATATATAATGATCTAGTTCTTCTTAAATTTTTTATTCTATTTAGGTAGGGATTATAAGAACAAGAGAAGTACAACCTCTCTAAAAATTCAGGAATATTTATATCCTCGTGAGGTTAATATTGAGACCGTAAAACAATCTTTAGATCAACACTTGGAAATTATACCTTTTTCCAAATTTCACCTTGGTGGTCATCATTGTATCCTAGAAAGTTGAGTCACCCTCAGGGAAAATGGTTACTCTTGGTATTAGTTCCTTGAAGGTCATTCATTGTATCATTCACATTAATATTTACCATTTTACACACTTCTTCCCCTATCACCGTCACTGGATTTTCAGGTTCATTGACCCAAGAGGATTGTAAGTCATTTGTAGGAAGAAGGGCAAAGGCCAGAGATATTATAATTGGAAAAAGTTAAAAGAAAATCATTATCCTTCCATATAAATACTAAGGTCCCGAGAGAAATGAAATCCTTCTCCATAAAAATCAAGGATCTTCCTAAATAATTAATAAATGTTCCGCTCATTGAGGAAATAAATTTTACCTTGGTGTCTCTTTTTTCCATTGCATATGTAACTTTCTGTTTTAACTTCAAGTGGCATTGTAGTGATCCTTACTTTCCATTTCAAATAGTACTCAATGCTTTGCCCTCATAATGGATTAGTAGGCAAAGGGCTTACAATGTTGCATCCACCGACTGAAGAGGCAACCATTTTATTGTAGAAACTTTTCCACTCCATCATCTTTTGCTTTGCTGTTATAGAAACTTTTTCCACACTCCATGCATCTTTCTTTGATGGCCCTCCATTTCTCTCTGCAGACTCAAGTTCCCCCATTTTTCTCAATCCAGAGTAAAAAATTCAAAGTTTTGCACATATACAGGGGCCACAATTAGACAAATCATGTATTCACAGGTTTCTCCATTACAACCTGCGTACATTGGGTTTTTTTCTAAAAAATTAAAAATATGTCGGGTTTCCATGCCATGTCACGAGATCCATGATCCTTGACATTCCATATACTGGAAACACTCCAACCTAAACCTTCAAGTCGATTTGAGGCTATAAATTGAGCCATATACAAGCCTTGAAGGCACACATAATTGAGAGCAAAGACACTCTGGAGAAATTTCACTTCATATTGAGTTTGTATCCCTTTGTCCTTGAAAGTATGAACTTCTTATGTTCATCCCCCAAGTTCTTCATATCTTCAGAAGGATAAACTCAATTACTCCTACTACTTGTGAGATTTCCTTTGTGGAGGATTGAAGTGGTGAAGGCCCAATTGGAGAGACTTAGTTTCTCAATTCCAATATGTGTCGTTACAGAAGTTTGTCACCTATGTACTTATGTGGATTACATTAATAAAAATACTCTTTTCTCATCCAATTATATGTTGCAAATATTTACATTACTTTCCATGGGAATATTTGTTATACATGTTAATATATTATGCTAGTTTATATGCTAACATTTTACATAATTTTTATATGCTTGTGTATCTTGGTTGTTGAGGACAAGTTGCAGGCATCAAGATTTCAATCGTGATCTCAACCATGGTCTTCTTCGGACGTCCATATGAGGTAGGATTTTATCCTTCTCTTGTTAGCATTTCTATTTATCTAGCATACTTGAGTTTAGAGTTGATTTTTGGGTGTCATTCCATCTGTTTTGGTTTACCCCTTGCCATAGTTATTTTCCTTGTAACACACACCCTCCAAAAAGGAACCCATAAATGAGAAAATATGAACCCTTGCATGTCAATAACCTCATTCCTAGAAGTGTTTCCCTAATCCACCTCATATTCATTTCATGACTTAGATGGAATATTCTTGAGAAACATCCTTTGACTTGGGGACTGGCTTACCCAATATGGAACCTTGATACCCCTCCCATACCTAAATTTGGCAAAGTTTATAAGGTCTTTAAGAATTTGTTTAATTTTAAAAGAGGGGATTTGATGCACATGTTTGGGTGTTTCTCTTATTAGATGTGGATTACTTGGCATGATTCATATGACTTGTGAATCCTTGGAGGACATACTTGTTTGTCTTTCTAGGACCTTTCCCCTAGGATGGATGCTAGACCCCACATCTCGGGCACCATTTATTATGAGTGTTGTGCATGGAAGATGAAGGATGTTTCCTTTGGAGGCACTTAAACATCACCAAAAGACAATATTGTACCCTCCACCACTTGAATTTTTACCTTTGGAGGCTTATATGTCACCCTTATAGCCCTTGAAGTCACCTAGGGCCTGTTAAATTTTGATAGTTTGAAGGTACTTTTGCATTATTTTGCCTAGGAAGAGGTTCAAGAAAATGTCTCTCTTAAGTAACTTTATAAAATGTATTTATAAAGTGACTTTATAAACTAAGGTTATAAAGGTAAGTTGGGAATTTTATTATTTTAGGGGGAAAAGTGACTTTATGATATTTGAGTGACTTAAGTGACTTAAGTCATCTCAATGAGGGAAACAGTCACATCCATCTTAGAATATCAAGGGTCACATAAGATGCAAGGTCATGGAAGATGAAAGGTCACCATAAACGAGTCATTAAAATCAAGCATTGAGGGGAGTAGGGTGCACATTTCAAGGTGAGCTTGGATGAGATCTTGAGGGAGATGAAGATGAACACTTTCCAAGAGAGAGAGATTGAGTTGAAGAGAAAGGAGAAGTAGCAACAACAAGTGGGCACACCTTCTAAGGAGAAGTGAAGACACGATTACCAAGACAAAGGAAACATTTATTACATGGTCTATACAACTGAGTAACAAACCATATAATATGGATTTGAGAAGGGTTGTACAACTGTATATGAACAAAAATCGAGGATGCATATGGCACATATTTCCAGGTGTTGATTTTGCTGAGTTTTCGGTCCATACAATATGTTTTTTTAGATTGTTACTATGCAAAAATATTGAGGAGTTTCTGTCGATGTTGAAGATCGTACAATACAAACCATACTGCTGAATCCTAGCACAGTTTTCGAGGTATATATTTTTTGTAGATTTTGTGGGTTTTTGGCACATAAATTCATGTGTTTGTGAGCATTGTTTGTAGTTCAACACCATGTCATTAATGTTGTAGAATACTGTTGTAAAATTATAATATTTCTCCACAAAGCTCAATAAAGAAGACTCTCTTGGACTGGTTTTTGCATGTTGGTTTTTTCCAAGGGAATTGCCCATAAATTCTAAGTGTCAAATGTGGTGATTTTGTCTACTGTTCATTTATATTTCTGTTTCGATATTTTCAAATTTCTTAGTCTTTTGTATTTCTGCTCATAGTTACAATAAATGCATGTGGCTCCATTTATTTATTGGTGAATAAGTATAGGAAGTTGAAATCTTGTGTTGGCTAAGTGTTTGAGAACATTTTTCAACAAGGGATCAAAGTAGGAGCTCTGAGGTTCAATAGACAAGATATTTGACACTTGATTTGTAGTGAGTGCAAAGGGGTTTTTCTTAGAAGAAGGAAGGGAAAGAGTTGAGTTGCAGTTGATAAGGTGATGGATTCTAGCTTGAGGTTCAAATATAGGTTCGATGGGGAAACGAACTTTAGTCCTTAGAAGGAGAGGATAGTTTTTTTGCTAGAGGAAGATGAGTTATGGGACATTGTGAACAACACAAAATCGAATCTCATCACTGCTCCTACATATGCAACCCTTTTGTTTTCTTTCCATAAGAAGAATGTGAAGGCCAATATGATCTTTATTCTTGATGCAATCAAGGACCATGTTATTCCCCATGTTGCTAGAAAAACAAATGCTTACGAGATGTGGGAATCTTTGACCATGCTATACCAAAGTTCCAATGAGAATCAAAATATGGTATTGAGAGAGAATTTTATAAACACAAAGATGACTGAGAATGAAAAGGTGTCCTCATATATCACCAGAATCACTCAAGTTCTTGATGAAATTGGTGCAGTTGGGGAGGTTATAACAAATGGAGAATTGGTTAGGACCGCTCTGAATGTTTTTTCAGAGAAGTGTAACACCTTTTTTAAGGGTGTTGTCTCCAGGGAGAATCATCCCAAATGGGAGATATTGTGGGATGAATTCATATAGAAAGAGACTCATGAGGAGGCTCTTTGTAGCAGAAAATAAAAGGGTGAGGAGAATGAGGAGAATATTTCCCTCGTAGTTGCAAAGAAGAAGGACAGGAAGTCTTCTCATGGAGAGAAGGACATGAGTAAGGTGAGATGTTATACATGTCGTGAGTTGGGACATTATGAAGGCCAATGTTCGAAAAATAAGAAGAAGAGGCATGAGACAGAGGTGTCATCATCAACTAAGGTTGTTGAGTTCATAGAAAAGTTCGAGAAGGAGTTTTCCTTGATGGCTTGTCTTGCAGGTATTGGGTGCCTAGGGTGTATAGGCACTCTTTCATGGTTCTTGGATAGTGGGGCCTCTCAACACATGATGAGGAACAGGTTTGTATTCCTTATGTTTTTAGAGATTGGCTCAGGAAACTTTGTGGGGTGTGGGATGAGCACCAAACACGTTCTAGATGTGGAGGGATTTGGAAGTGTTAGATTCCAATTGGAGTTAGGAGGGTATCTGGAGTTGGMCTAGGTATTGTATGTTCCTGAACTACATGTGAACTTTATCTTTGTGTTTTCTTTTGAGATAGATGGATGTGGGATCATGTTCTCTCAAGGACTTGCATACCTATATCCAGAGGGTATCTCTTCTAACCAAAGTGTGTTGATTGGTGTCTGATTGAATAGATTGTACATAGTTCTTGGTCAACCTATAGTTGGATCCTGAGTCTGACAATGGTGAAGATTCAAAGAGAGGACATTGGATGAGTAGGTCTCTTGATTAGATTTCAGTGTAGGTAAATGGATATGCTTCGAGTTAAAAGGGAGTAGAGGCTTCGAGTGTAGTGGGAGTGGCTACAACAATAGAGGACATGATGGGGTTAGAGACAGATCTAGGTGGAGGCTCCATAAGTACCTAACTCGCTAAGAGGGAGTGTTAGATTTTGATATCTCAGAGGTAATTCTACATTATTGTGCCTAGGTAGAAGTCCGAGCAAATTTCTCTCTTAATTAACTCTATAAAATGTATTTATAAAGTGAATTTATAAAGTGAGGTTATAAAGTTAAATTGGGAATTTTATTATTTTAGGGGGAAAAGTGACTTTATGATATTTGAGTGACTTAAGTGACTTAAGTCATTTCAATGAGGGAAAAATTCACATCCATCTTATAAGATCAACGGTCATGAAAGATGAAAGGTCACCCTAAATGAGTCATTAAAAGAAACCATTGATGGGATTTGGGTGCACATTTCAAGGTGACCTTGAATGGGAGATTGAGGGAGACGAAGAGGCATGCTTTCCAAGAGATAGAGATTGAGTTGAAGAGAAAGGAGAAGTAGCAACAACAAGTGGGAACACCTTCCAAGGAGAAGTGAAGGCATAATTCCCAAGACAAAGGAAACATTTATTACCTGTCTGTACAACTAAGTAATAGGTTGTACAATACAGATTTGAGAAGGGTCGTACAATTATGTATGCACAAAAATCGAGGCTGCAGATGGCACATATTTCTAGGTGTTGATTTTGCTGAGTTTTTGGTCCATATAGTCCATTTTTTAAGAGTGTTTTTATTGTTCACACATACCAAGTTGTTTTTGCTAATGTTTAAGACCATATAGTACAGACTGTACTATTGAATCCTGGCACAATTTTCAAGGTAGATTTCTATTGCATATTTTGTGGGTTTTTGGCACAAAAATGCATGTGTTTGTGAGAAACATTTGTAGTTCAACACTGTGCCATTAATGTTGTAGAAGAATGTTGTTGTAAACTCAAAATATTTCTCTGGGAAGCTCAATAAAAAAGACTCTCTTGGACATGGTTTTCCCATGTTGGATTTTTCTAGGGGCATTGCCCAAAAATTCTATGTGTCAAATGTGGTGATTTTGTCTATTGTTCATTTATATGTATGTTGATATATTTTCATATTGCTTAGTCTCTAGTATTTCTTCTCATAGTTATAGTAAATTCATGTGGTTCCATTGCTTTATTGGTGAATAACTATAGAAGGTTGAAATCTTGTGTTGGATAAGTGTTTGAGATCAATTTTCAACAGGGGCTAGGGTTTGATGGTTCACATGGTGATTTGATGGTAAGAGGCACATAGCATGGACATTGGCACATGAGAGAGTGAAACTTGGACTTTGGAGGCCTAACAACATCTATCTTGGAGCTTGATGTCACCTCCTCTAGCCCAATGTGATCCTCTTAGGGCACGGTGTCACCCTTCTAGGGTTTCATTTGATGTAAAATTTATATTTTGAATTTATGTAAAGACAATTTAAGGAGTCGACCCCTCTTGAAGAGGCATGGATTTTCATTTGAGTCTCTTGGATGGCTAGGGTTTCCATACAAATATGGCTAGCTAAAACTCCATTTTATCATCACATTCCTCTCATACATGTGAGCAAAAATATGGCTAGCTAAAACTCCATTTTATCATCACATTCCTCTCATACATGTGAGCACAAATATGGCTAGCTAAAACTCCATTTTATCATCACATTCCTCTCATACATGTGAGCGAACAAGTCTTAAAGTTTCGCTACTTTGGGGTTACTAGCTCTTTTTACTCATGCACTATCTCTTGTAGGTCAAGTGTGGATGCTTATTTTCTGATTTTTGGATTATATTGCTGCAATTAGGGTTTTTTCTTGTCATATGTTGGTGAGGTAAGTAAATTTCTGAAATTTCATTTCATGATATTGAATGTTTATGGTAAATTTTACTTGTTCATATTGAAGATATTGCTAGATAAAATCCTAAGAGAGGAGCATAAGTGCTTGCTCTTCTCACAAGATTAATTTCATCCATAAATTTGTGAAGGAAATCCTACCTATGGTTAGACTCATAAAACCCTAAAGTGCTATCACTTTAGGAGTTTGATTCTATACTCTTGAATGTGACCTAGTTGAAGTGCCTAAGAAGGGAGAAAATGTTGATAGAGCCCAAAACTAGTGTTTGCACTCTAGAAAAACCCTTCTCCTGAATTTTTGTACCCTAAGGCCCTAATGTGATAACACCTTATCATTCAAGACCTACCTCTTAGCCTTTTCTAGCTTCATCTCCAAAATATATTTCATTGTTGTTATCAAGACTCCATAGCCTTAAGGCACTAATATTTAAATCTCTCTTGTGGTGAAGGTGATAAACAAACTCTCAATTCTCGTTCTCTCAATCTTCCTACTAAATTTACTAACTCTAACTTGATATAATTCACTAATATACTTGATGCTATTGCAAAAGTTTGCTACAACCATCCTAACATGCACTAATTTTCTAAATACATTGCTCTAATAGTGGCTCAACATACCCAGGAATTGCACCTAACGATTGGACAATGATCTAATGAGTTAATGCTAAGTTTTCATGGTAAATTGTTGCAATTATGAAGCATATTTATTGTCACTGTTATAATCTATCTTTTGTTGTTGTACTATTGTCTACTGCTGCAATTTCATAACAACCATAACAATTTTTTTGTTTAGTGTCTTGACGAGGCTTATATTGTATGTTTCTACTTGGAAATCACATTATATATGCTATAAATTGTTCTTATTCCAGGAAGGTACTCATACAAGCCTCATACCTATTTTCCTTTGACTTAGACTTTGACTTAGGTGATCAAGAGAGGCGGTGATAAGGTTGGATAAAAAACTTGCTACTTTGATCCCCTAAGGTCACTGCRGAAGCCTCCCCTGTGGTGGACCTACTCCATCACTAAAACGTGGGGATTTMTGACTATGGTGACATTGGTAGGATTTCTTGTGATTACGCAAGATTTGGGCCACTTGTGTTGGGATTTGCACAAGTACAAATCCTATGATAATAGGGCTCAAATCAGAAAGAAAAATCTATAGAATAATCAGGGTAGTAACTATACAATTTCCAACTAATTAAAGGATATTGTGTTGTGAAGAGGCCTTTGGCACATGTAACACCTCCCCACGGGGCTCCAGTGTGTAATAAATCTACCCACTTTAGCTCCAGTACTGCAACACCTTTAGAAGTGGAGTTCTTCCAAAAACACCCAAGACAATGGATTTAGTACCTTCTACAAGCTCGGGTACACCCAAAACCCATCCTACCCATTTAGACAAAAATATGAGCAATTTTTAAAAATTTGCTCAAATTCACTCCTCAACATGTGACTAAATTCACCTTTCCCAAGAACACACGATGAAAATGCAACATAGAAAACCAAACTTCTTAAAATTACTTTCTTTCACACAAATAACCGGAAACAACAACTTACTTTCCTCTCTTAGTTCCCCAACCTAAGCCAACACACATGGGGTTCACTCTATAAACCTACAGTATAGCACATGCATTCATGGGATATTAAAGAACACCTGGTGGACCTCTTTTCCTATTAGGGACAAGAGTGAACCTCTTATGGTCTTCTTGAAAGAGTTGTAAAGATCCCCTCTACATTTTTATAACAACTGCATCCATTCCATCACATCCATTATTTCAAGTAATGAGAAAAAAAGGTTTTGAAGCAAGACTCATAGATAGAAAATAAAACTGAAGGCCCATAAATCATAGAGCTTTAAATGATTTCATTCATTTATCATCATAATATGAATAGGAGAAACACAAACGAGGTCTCATTGCTTTATAAAAATTCTGAAATTGCAAATGTTATGAACTCCTGAAATAACTCTTTGCGAGAGTAAAAAATAATTACTCATAGATGTTCAAGTTCTAATAAAGTGCTTGCCTATCAAAAAACACAATGTTACTGTTACTTAAATGATCAAGGTAATTCATTCATCCAAATGGACTAGGACAGGGCTTCCATGGACCAAACAAAATAGTATCAATAACTTGGAAGACAAGGAGAAATGCAATCAGGGATCAACTTTAAAAATTGAAAATACACTTAATGAAGATGGATGATCAAATACTAGGACGAAAAGAGGGGAAATGATTCAAAAATAGATGCACTCAAAAAATAGTAGATGAATAGTGGATGGATGGATCTCTCTCTCTCATATGATCACTCGATGTCATTGTCTTCATGTATTTTTACTTGGGCTTCAAACCTTCTTGGAATATTGGTAGTTATTCTGGGTTAACTATTTTTGCCAATGATTTCTTGAGCCACTCTTCAATGCATTCCCTCATTGTTGGGACATTGATGTATTGTTTAACCCCGTGCGCAAATATCCCTTCCTCAATTTCTTTGAATTCAAAATGCAATTATTCAATAGATGTTGGGTGGTCTTCATTATTATTTACAAAGGTAACAAGCCACCACTTATTTTCATCCTCTAGAAATTCAATGAGGTCATTGAAATCAATTTCCCATGAAGCTTTAATCATGCCCAAATCTATGTCTAGTTGTTCTTTAGTTATAACCATATAATCTCTTATAAGTTGTGGGCCTTCAAGGTCCTTTACAATTTCAAGAGATTTTAGGAATGCATCACTTCTTTTGTCGTTAATTTTTGTACATGTGGCAATTGAATCTCGTAACATTTGTATCCTTTCCAACCAAGTTTCTCTTAATTTTTTTATTCTATGCTTTGAAGGAAGTTGTTGTTGATTTCTATGATAATCACTTAAACTAGAAACATGTGAAATAAAGGTACTTAAAGAACTTTTATAAAAAACTTCATCATGTTCAAAGTCCCTTTTCAAACATTATGTGAAGTTGGCGATCCTTTGTGATAGATTTCTCAAACTCGAATTGACTTCCCATGCTTGTGAACTAATATCAAGTCACTTATTAATGTTTTCTACAACATACAATCTTACTCCGCTCAACAATTTGGTAGCTTTTCTTACCCATGTTGATGTCCCTGGTGTACTTGGAGGAATTTGGTCTGGAGAAATAATAGCCAATGGTTCTGCAAACAATGGTTTAGAACTCAATACGTCAATAAGTTCACTTATTCTTCTTTTTAATCTAATATTTTTTAACTCTTGCTCTAAGATGGAATGAAAAAGAGCGTCTCCAGTAGTTATACACAATTTGAGGAGTCTTGAGGGTCCGACCCTTGAAACGTCAACCTCAGAATTCCATTTATGAGTTACTTTCTTATTTTTAACTTGGACTTTTTCTATCTGCAACGTTTTCTCTTCTTTGTTAAATTGTGCATTGTGCAATGTCAATGACTTCTCTTCAAAAATTGTTGGTCATTCTTGGGCCTACTCCTCTACAATTCATTGACTTTCAACAATTCGCAGTGTTACCTAGTCGGGTACAATCGTACTGTCTATTTTCATATTGGCTGCATTCATTGGGATTTATAAATTATGTGAATCTTTCTTGCTTGAGATTCTCTTTATTTTCTGCTATGATACTGCATGTGTTGTTTCAATATTAGAATGAAGGGAGTTGTATTCATCATCTCCTCCAACATGTCATTCATTATTTTCTACTCTACTTATATTTGATTAATGTTTCTTTTTTTTATAGGAGGTGTTAGCACATAGAATTTTCACTAGAAATTTGGTTATTTTATGTTCTATTTTGCAGCACTGTGAATTAGGAGATTCCGTAGCGCCAACTTCCTCAAACATCAAGTTTCAACATTTTTTATGAAGCAAGAGAACTTGATCCTACATATGAGTCCAATAACGCAATATTCATTCATTCCCATCATTACCTTTTTGTCATGCTAAAGGATTTCAAATTGCTCCTAGCTCGGTGCTGCAAAAACTGGCATTTTTAGAATGTGCTGCGAAATGTGCTACATAAACTCTGTTCTAGGACTGTTGAATTGGTATTTTTGACCAGTTGAATTCTAGGAGGATTTCTAGGTGAACCAGGATAAATTTTAAAAATTCAAAGGAGGTTATTGTCAATCATGGACCCAAGAACATTAACCTTTTTCATTTTTCACACAATTGTCACGGATTGGAAGATTCGAAGGAATATTTGAGCCCTATTTTTTCAGTTTTCATGATTTCCTATTTGAGACATGTTTTTGCGACACGTATTCCGACTAGCTGGAGATGAATTTCAAGAAACCGAGAGATTTTTTTCTTTAGAACGAACTTATATACAAAAACCGTTCTCATATTTTACACAACTATTATATTTTGAGAATTACAAGTGTTGTTTTGAATCCTATCTTTCATAATTTTTCCTCATGAAAAGCATGAAATTAGTTAAAACGTGTCATTCTCTCTTTGTAACTGTTTCTATTTTGGGAAAGAGGTTGGAGTCCGAATTGGTGAGCTGGAAAGGAGCTAAAGTGATATATATTTAATGGTACAAGAGTAGAGAAGGGTTGGAATGAGCTAAGGGAGGGGGTAGAGTAATAGAAAATACAACTGTTTTGTTTTTGTAGCTCTGTATACCTCACTGAAGAGCATGTATTTCAATTGATGTTTCTAATACTAATTTGGAACAAAGTTTTTCTTCCATTTTCTTCTGGTTTATGGTTATGGTGTGAAGGATTCATACCATTATTCTTAAGCAACAATGGATTTGACTTCCCATAGGATGTTAGCATGATTTTTTTTTGATTTTTGAAGTAGGAGGATCCCGACTTCTTGAATTTCCTTCAAAGAATTGAACAGTTGGACCAGATGTGAAAATCAACTATTCTCTTTATGTTTATTTCTCATTCTTCCCTGGAATTTGTCTTGTTTCTGTTCAGATTTGGATTATAATTTCTCTGTGGGAACATGGTCTTATGTAGGCATCATTTATCATTGATGAATAGTTTTAATTAGCTCCCTCTCACCTTTCAAAAACACACTTGTTGTTACATTTTAATGATGGGCTCTAGGCTTTCTCCCTTGCAGTATTAGAGCTACTCGTGCTAACATCATTGGCGTCGTTTTTGGGGAGGCGATTTGAGAAATGTTGAATATATCCCTGGGTAGAACGACAAATATAGTTCCAACTTTAGATGGTAGAATGAAGTTGGGCACCTCGGGGACTGCATATTTTCTACCTGGCGACTCCATGAAGACGAACCTGTTGGAAGACTCCAATGTGGGAACAAGCTTGGACATAGATGGAAGGCAAAGGCAAGTTCATGTATCAAGTTCTGAATTTCTTTCTGGAACTTGTGCTCTTTGTCCTTCATTCTTTCTTGAATTTCATTGCACACATTAGGAGAATCATAATCTGCTTCGTATACTCTAAATATCACCATCCTACTCTTGCATATTCCTCTTTCAAACAAGTAGATTTACCCCCTTCCCATGTCATTGATGTTAAGGATATACATCCACTTCTAACACCTAAAGAGGATGAGGTTCATATACACTTTTTTAATCAGTCTAAACCTTATGATTCTCTCCCTTATGAATATTTCAAAGTTGATTTATTACCTATTTCCATTCCCTCTACTACTAATAACCAACATGTTGATATTCAACTTGAACCAAATGATTATTGTCCTTTTTCAAATTATGAAACTGATTCAGGTTAGGCTGCCAACCCCTCTGACCTTTACCAACATCCTTCTAGTGCTCAACATCCCACTGAATTCCAGTTTAAGATTAGGGAAAAGATGTTTGGACCTCTAAAACTGCCATCCTTTCTTCATCCTTACCCTCCTGGATTTGTAGACTACCTACCAACTTTTGATGGAAAAGATAACATTGTAGGAGAAGAGCATTTGTCATCCTTTCAAGACTTCATCAACAATCTGGAAATATTGCATGAAGATATTGTCATGAGGATTTTCTCTAAATATTTTATTGGAGATGTTTCCTTGTGGTTCAAGAATATGGAAGCTGCTTCCATTGGTTCATGGGATGAACTATATGACATATTTTTAAAATACTAGGGAGAGAGAAAATAATTTGATCAATACTTGCATGAGTTCACTACTTTGAGAAGAGAGGATAATGAAGTTTTGTCTACTTTCAATCGAAGGTTTTATAATATATATTGTATCTTACCCTTGGAAATTAAACCTTCTGAAACTGCTACCATGGTTTATTACATCATGTCTCATCACTCCAAAATTGTCTTATTTCTTAGAGAAAGAGATTCTACCTATTTATTGCAGTTATTTAGAGATGTTGAAGAAGTGGAGGAGAACCTTTGGGCTTGTGGCAGGATTCAAAGTCAGTATAATGTTTACTCTAGACATGAGTTAATTGCTTGGAAATTTGTGTACATTCATGATGCAGTAGAATTTCCTGTGGGTAATGAAAAAGATAAAACGTTTTCACTGTCTCTTTCTAATTATCATGAATTGAAAGCATATTCGACTTACTGTTTTACTAAAGAAGACATAGTAGATGAGTCTGTTCTTGAGGTAGGTGAAGTGGATGCATTTAGCAACCCTATTTTTAATAATGTTGTGGTTTCAACTACTGACATGGAGCTAGCATTTTTTGATGTATATTCTGGTGAGGGGCAATCCATTATTGATGAACAATATATCTACAAACAATAGGATGTTACTGGCATGTGTGCACAGTTAGAAACATTTTATGAACAACCTCTTATTGATACATGTGTAGAAATCATTTGCAGTCAGCTAGAAGAACTAATCCAATAGTTATCAACGGACCAATAGCCACCTGCATCAGTCATCCATTTACCAGAACTTGCACAAAAAAAAAGGAAGAATATGAACATGAGGTGATTGATCAACAATCCTTGTTTTTTTATGATGACATCCAAGGTCAGATGTTCTTGAGCTTAGATAAGGAACTTTCACTTATTAATCAAGGAAATTTTATTAGTACTGGATGTCATGAACTGAATGATGTCTGAGATCTATTAATTGAAGAACAACAGAGTCAAATATTCATCAACAAGAAATACTTCATGCAGTGGTTGTCATCATCTTTCAAGCAACATGTTTTAAATCATAGTTTGGAGGACCCAGTGGCACTTGTGTTGGAGTCATATTTCTCTGACTCTCCAAAGTTTTCAGATTTATTTATGAAACCCACTCATTCAGATAAGAACCATTCCCTAAAACGTGTATTCGGTCTGCTGTCATACTTCCCTTACCTTTTACTGATCAACTGTAGAAAATATTTTTTTTTTTGTCATAAAGTTGTTTGAGTGGCTATGGTGGAAGTTTGCTTTCACCTGAGTACATTGTAAAACTAGTTAGTGTAGGCATGTACATAAATAGGCTCTGTTGAGCAAGTGTTTTTGCTTTCATCTTGTAAGTAGTGTAGGTTTTCCAACATGATATCTTCAGCTGGATTACTGACAGTTGCACCTAAGATTGACTCCATAACCCAATGTCAAGGCACTGGAACTGCATGTTCTTGGAGCCTCACAGGAAGGTCTCCATCCCCCGTGGATCTAGATGTTAGCACATAGAATTTTCACTAGAAATTTGGCTATTTTTACAGTCAATTTTGTAACACTATGAATTAGGATATTCTGCAGCGCCAACTTCCTCAAACACCAAGTTTCAACATTTTTTATGAAGCAAGAGCACTTGATCGTACATATGAGTCCAATAACAAAATATTCATTCATTCCCATCATTACCTTTTTGTCATGCTAAATTATTTCAATTGCTCCTAGCTCGACATTACAAAAACTGGCATTTTCATAATGTGCTGTGAAATGTGCTATGGAATGTGTTGCGAAATGTGCTGCAAAAACTCTGTTCTAGGACTGTTGAACTGGTATTTTTGACCAGTTGACTTCCAGGATGATTTTTGGGTGAACTAGGATGAATTTTCAAAATTCAAAGGAGGTTGTTTTCAATCACAGACCAAAGAACATTAACCTTTTTCATTGTTCACACAGGTGTCACGGATTGGGAGATTCAAAGGAATCTTTGAGCTCTATTTTTTCAGTTTTCATGATTTCCTGTTTGAGGCATGTTTTTGCGACACGTATTTCGGCCAGCTGGAGATGAATTTCAAGAAAATGAGAGAGGTGTTTCTTTAGAATAAGCTTATCTAATAAATTCGTTCTCATATTTTACACATATATTGTATTTTTAGAATTACAAGTGGCGTTCAGAAGCCTAATTTTCAGAATTCCGCCTCTTGAAAATCAGGAAATTAGTTAAAACACGTCATTCTCTCTTTGTAAATGTTTCTATTTTGGGAAAGGGGTTGGAGTTTGAATTGGTGAGTTGGAAAGGACCTATAGTGCTATATATTTCATGGTACAAGAGTAGAGAAGGGTTGGAATGAGCTAAGGGAGGGGGAAAAGTAATAGAAAATAAAATTGTTTTTCTTTTACAACTCTGTATACCTCATTGAAGAGCATGTATTTCAATTGCAGTTGATAATACTAATATGGAACATAGTTTTTCTTCCATTTTATTCTAGTTTATGGTTATGGTGTGAAGGATTCATGCTGTTATCCTTAAGCAACAACAGATTTGAATGCCCATAGAATGTTACCATGAATGTCTTTTGATTTTTGAAGTAGGAGGATCTTGACTTCTTGAGTTTCCTTCAGAGAATTGAACAGTTGGACCATATGTGCAAATGAACTATTCTCTTTATGTTTATTTCTCAGTCTTCCTTGCAATTGTGTCTTGTTGTTGTTTAGATTTGGATTAGACTTTCTCTGTGGGAACATGGTTTGATGTAGGAATCATTTATCATTGATGAACACTTTTAATTATCTCCCTCTCACCTTTCAAAAACACACTTGTTGTTACATTTTACTGATGGGATCTAGGCTTGCTCCCTTGTAGTCTGGGGGCTACTCCTTGCACTAACATGAGTAACTCCTATGTGTATGGGGGGCGAAAGAATATTTCACATTGGTTGCATCTTTACCTCTTTGTCTTGTTTTATTTTGTTGTTGCTGAGTGTTGGAACTAACCTCGGTGACCAAATCATCAATGCATATATGTTTCTCCTTTTTCTTTGGGGTATTCAGGTCATTATCATCAATTCCTTCAAAAATACTTGTAAAGGATTACTATATCTCATCGACGCCAAATGTTCAGAAAAAAATCCTTTAGGTTCAAAACCTTTCAGGGTTTTTGCTTCCTTAACATTTATGCATTAAGCATTTTAGAGATTTCAACTAGATGGGAAGATCTTCTCACAGTTATATTGGAAACATTAAAAGGTAATGAAATGAGTTTCCTCTTTCTTTTTTTATAAAAAAGGATAGACCATGCTTTATATTGTCTACAAACCTCTGCAACAAAATACCTATCATAAACACATTTCGAAATAAGAAAATGGATTCCCTCATTACCATACAACCTGATGTAAGTATGGTCTTGTTGATGTACACAAACTCCCTTTCCTTTGAGGAAATCCTCAGCCTCTTGAGTTATCCTTGTTGGGGCTGCTCCAGTCAACATGTATCTAAATTCCTTAAGAAATTTATCTTGAATAAGGAAAAAGTGGAATGATGCCTTATGTTTTCAAAGAACAAGGTACCAAAATTGGACTAGTTCATTCTCAACATTCAAATTACTTCTTAAAAGCAATCCCTCAAAAACATTGCAATAGGCAATGATGAGGACTAGATATGTAGTCATGAAAAACCTTTGAGTCTTTAAATAATTTGCAAGCTGATAGGAAATCTCATTTGAGATTACCTTGACCGAGTTGAAGATAATTTATTTTTGGAAAGAAAAATGCAAGACATATAAAATTTACCTAGGAACGAAAGAAGTAGATTATCGTCCCATAAAATGTGAAAACAACCACGAAAAAATATTGATATGCCTCCACCAACAGTGATATATCAATGACTGAGAAGGAGTCATTGAATCCTTTAAAAACTTTACCCCACCACCCTGGGAATCCATAAAAGAGTTTGGGTCTAGAAGTTTGAGACTTTTGTTGGAAGTGGGTAGTCTAAGAATCCTTCTAAAATTTTTGGGAGTTAATGGAAAAAGGTTATTTCCTTCAACTACTACTCATATTTTTCTAATTTTTTAATCAAATCTTTGGGTACACCATGAAACCAGCTACTGGAAGTCGAAGAATTCAAGAATGCAACCGATATTTACTAAGCTAGTCGTCCAAATTTTGTTATTTTTCTTATGCTCAAGAGTTAGACTATGAAACCACAGATATGCATATGACCAATGGAAGTCTTTATTTGGCGTGTGAGAGAGTTAACATTATCTCCACAAAAAGACTCTTTCCTCCTTCTAGTTTCCATATTTCTTATTCTTCCAATGCACTTTATATGTGACACTAAATTACAGATCTCAAGTTGTTTAAAGTTTAAGTGCATGAATAGAATTTACTAAAACATCCCTTCAACATGTACAAATTTCCTTCGAAATACGGGAAACCATAAATGGAAGTTATTTTGAAAATCAAGTGGTTCATGGGAAAATGG
>SNQJ01S0060441.1:42228-55675 GCA_010110895.2 Picea sitchensis
ATTTTGTAACACTATGAATTAGGATATTCTGCAGCGCCAACTTCCTCAAACACCAAGTTTCAACATTTTTTATGAAGCAAGAGCACTTGATCGTACATATGAGTCCAATAACAAAATATTCATTCATTCCCATCATTACCTTTTTGTCATGCTAAATTATTTCAATTGCTCCTAGCTCGACATTACAAAAACTGGCATTTTCATAATGTGCTGTGAAATGTGCTATGGAATGTGTTGCGAAATGTGCTGCAAAAACTCTGTTCTAGGACTGTTGAACTGGTATTTTTGACCAGTTGACTTCCAGGATGATTTTTGGGTGAACTAGGATGAATTTTCAAAATTCAAAGGAGGTTGTTTTCAATCACAGACCAAAGAACATTAACCTTTTTCATTGTTCACACAGGTGTCACGGATTGGGAGATTCAAAGGAATCTTTGAGCTCTATTTTTTCAGTTTTCATGATTTCCTGTTTGAGGCATGTTTTTGCGACACGTATTTCGGCCAGCTGGAGATGAATTTCAAGAAAATGAGAGAGGTGTTTCTTTAGAATAAGCTTATCTAATAAATTCGTTCTCATATTTTACACATATATTGTATTTTTAGAATTACAAGTGGCGTTCAGAAGCCTAATTTTCAGAATTCCGCCTCTTGAAAATCAGGAAATTAGTTAAAACACGTCATTCTCTCTTTGTAAATGTTTCTATTTTGGGAAAGGGGTTGGAGTTTGAATTGGTGAGTTGGAAAGGACCTATAGTGCTATATATTTCATGGTACAAGAGTAGAGAAGGGTTGGAATGAGCTAAGGGAGGGGGAAAAGTAATAGAAAATAAAATTGTTTTTCTTTTACAACTCTGTATACCTCATTGAAGAGCATGTATTTCAATTGCAGTTGATAATACTAATATGGAACATAGTTTTTCTTCCATTTTATTCTAGTTTATGGTTATGGTGTGAAGGATTCATGCTGTTATCCTTAAGCAACAACAGATTTGAATGCCCATAGAATGTTACCATGAATGTCTTTTGATTTTTGAAGTAGGAGGATCTTGACTTCTTGAGTTTCCTTCAGAGAATTGAACAGTTGGACCATATGTGCAAATGAACTATTCTCTTTATGTTTATTTCTCAGTCTTCCTTGCAATTGTGTCTTGTTGTTGTTTAGATTTGGATTAGACTTTCTCTGTGGGAACATGGTTTGATGTAGGAATCATTTATCATTGATGAACACTTTTAATTATCTCCCTCTCACCTTTCAAAAACACACTTGTTGTTACATTTTACTGATGGGATCTAGGCTTGCTCCCTTGTAGTCTGGGGGCTACTCCTTGCACTAACATGAGTAACTCCTATGTGTATGGGGGGCGAAAGAATATTTCACATTGGTTGCATCTTTACCTCTTTGTCTTGTTTTATTTTGTTGTTGCTGAGTGTTGGAACTAACCTCGGTGACCAAATCATCAATGCATATATGTTTCTCCTTTTTCTTTGGGGTATTCAGGTCATTATCATCAATTCCTTCAAAAATACTTGTAAAGGATTACTATATCTCATCGACGCCAAATGTTCAGAAAAAAATCCTTTAGGTTCAAAACCTTTCAGGGTTTTTGCTTCCTTAACATTTATGCATTAAGCATTTTAGAGATTTCAACTAGATGGGAAGATCTTCTCACAGTTATATTGGAAACATTAAAAGGTAATGAAATGAGTTTCCTCTTTCTTTTTTTATAAAAAAGGATAGACCATGCTTTATATTGTCTACAAACCTCTGCAACAAAATACCTATCATAAACACATTTCGAAATAAGAAAATGGATTCCCTCATTACCATACAACCTGATGTAAGTATGGTCTTGTTGATGTACACAAACTCCCTTTCCTTTGAGGAAATCCTCAGCCTCTTGAGTTATCCTTGTTGGGGCTGCTCCAGTCAACATGTATCTAAATTCCTTAAGAAATTTATCTTGAATAAGGAAAAAGTGGAATGATGCCTTATGTTTTCAAAGAACAAGGTACCAAAATTGGACTAGTTCATTCTCAACATTCAAATTACTTCTTAAAAGCAATCCCTCAAAAACATTGCAATAGGCAATGATGAGGACTAGATATGTAGTCATGAAAAACCTTTGAGTCTTTAAATAATTTGCAAGCTGATAGGAAATCTCATTTGAGATTACCTTGACCGAGTTGAAGATAATTTATTTTTGGAAAGAAAAATGCAAGACATATAAAATTTACCTAGGAACGAAAGAAGTAGATTATCGTCCCATAAAATGTGAAAACAACCACGAAAAAATATTGATATGCCTCCACCAACAGTGATATATCAATGACTGAGAAGGAGTCATTGAATCCTTTAAAAACTTTACCCCACCACCCTGGGAATCCATAAAAGAGTTTGGGTCTAGAAGTTTGAGACTTTTGTTGGAAGTGGGTAGTCTAAGAATCCTTCTAAAATTTTTGGGAGTTAATGGAAAAAGGTTATTTCCTTCAACTACTACTCATATTTTTCTAATTTTTTAATCAAATCTTTGGGTACACCATGAAACCAGCTACTGGAAGTCGAAGAATTCAAGAATGCAACCGATATTTACTAAGCTAGTCGTCCAAATTTTGTTATTTTTCTTATGCTCAAGAGTTAGACTATGAAACCACAGATATGCATATGACCAATGGAAGTCTTTATTTGGCGTGTGAGAGAGTTAACATTATCTCCACAAAAAGACTCTTTCCTCCTTCTAGTTTCCATATTTCTTATTCTTCCAATGCACTTTATATGTGACACTAAATTACAGATCTCAAGTTGTTTAAAGTTTAAGTGCATGAATAGAATTTACTAAAACATCCCTTCAACATGTACAAATTTCCTTCGAAATACGGGAAACCATAAATGGAAGTTATTTTGAAAATCAAGTGGTTCATGGGAAAATGGAATAATTAATCTGCATTAAACCCTAGTTCACCACCCTTTATTTCGCGAATCATAATTCATTAATGTGCAATAAATGGCCCTTGATCAATGTGCAACACGCACAATATCCATGAAGATTTACTAAGTGTGGAATGGGGTAGAGAGAAATAATTCCTTTAGAAGTTTAGTTATGTAGAAGTGAAAGTTGTGTGAGAGTGCGAAGATGTATTGGGGTGAGGAGGTAAAGGTTACGAGGGGTTCTATGCACAAGGGTTGCATAGAGGAATGGTTGTGTGGAACAAAAGATGTGCGGAGGGAAAGGTTTGACTTAGGTTCTTCTCACATGAAAATAAATGGAAAATGGATAGGTGTTGGTTATTAATTTATCTACTTTGATCTCACTTTACTGTCATAAGTTGACCCAAGTTCATATTTAACAAGCTTCCAATAAAACCCCTCTAAAAATGCCACCCCCCTTGGTAAGCTAGAAGGAAACGTAGTACACAGGGTGCACTGTGCAGTCTCACCTGAGATAGTTTTATGGGTGGCTGCAATACTCAAATGCTTGCAGCCTGGGAATGAGTGGGGATCTATGATTGTACCCTGTGATCTTCATTTAATTAGTCTAACATTCAACTTATCTTGATTGATTTGTCATTCTTACTCATGCATGTGAAATATCAGATCTAACTAATTCCTTCATTCATCTATCTAACATTTAATCATTAACAAAAAAGGAGATGCATAACATTCAGTCACATAATGCATGTTCTATTGTGGTTCACCCCCTCCTGGGATACGTCCACAAAATATTTGGCTCTTAAGCTCTTTTATTATGTCTCAACAATATATCGCGCCGTGCACACTTACTGTCTTGGATTTTACAATATCAATAGGCTTCCCGATACCTGTGAGGATGACTAGATCACACCATGTCCCTCATCTTGCGATCTAACCCTCAGGATCGAGCTGCTCGATTATCCTCTAGCTCACCAACTTACAAATTGTTGCAGCTCTTACAATCCTCTTACAACCTCTAAATTCTCTCTTTCTCTTTCTCTCTCTCTGTCTCTCCCTACCGTAGACCTACTAGGTACTACTTATGCATATTCTTGGCTTATCAACCATTACAATATCTTTAAAACACCCTAACCCTAATGTAGTTAGGTTTCCCTTGCATGAGCACCTTACATTCTTCCCTCGCACGTGTTTCCTTTCCTTCCAACTGTCTTTTTCCCACTTCATGCTCTTCTTTCCAAAAATAGCCTTTTCCCCAAAATGGGCCTGCATCCAACATGCCCCCAACACTGACATGTGGCTCATCCCGAGCCACCTAGGATTTTCGCTCTCCCTCAAGCACTCCTGCGTGGCCTTTTCTGTGAGATCATCTAATATGTACTCATGGAATTCTATCAGCTTGGCCATGATATGCTTTCTCTGTGCCTCCGCTGTTTTGACCGCTTGCTCACTTTTTTCTTGGAACTTTTCCACGACCAACTCTACATCGTCCTAGGTGAGGGTGATATCTGGGTCCTCTGCATCATATTTATTTTTTTCGCACGTATCTTTTCCTTATGCGGTATCCTTTGTGGACCGTGAGCGTTGTGCCCCACTGGTTTTGTCGTGGCCTGCTTCCCGTTGACCCTATGTTGGCTTCTTTTTCACAGCCTTTGGTTGGCTTCCTGTTCGTGCTGTTGTGGGAATTTTCCTTGGTTTCTTTAGGATTGCGCTCCCACTTGGCACTGTTCGCTTTGTTGTTGTCTGAGTAGTACCAACCAGACTCCTTGTTTGTGGTGACGAGCGTGCTTCACTTGTGTATTTTGATTTAACAAGCTGGGTCGTACTTGTCCTGGTGGTGGGTTTGGTTATTGGTTGCTACCATTGCGCAGGCCAATCTTTGATGACCCACTCCACCTCCTCCCTCGTTACACAATATTTCATCTTCAACCGTGCATGCTTGGGATCCCTCGCATCTTGGGTCCATGTATGGTGTTGGGATGCCTTAAACTTCACAATCCCCTCATTTTCCTATGCAACCTCCCTCGGGATGCACCATGTGTTAGTAGTGCACTGTTGAATATCTTCCAGTAGCATGGAAAATGTTGCGTTGTTTTCTTGGTTTGTTTTTTTTTCCTTCTCCTGCCAGAGGGACTCGTACCTAGTTGTGTAACACTTCCCTATCCTGGTGATGAAGGCAGTGTACTTGGGCTCCTGCCACCTTGTGAGAGCGACCAATATCATCAGCCAGGCGTAATGGAACTCAGTTCCATTATCCTATGCATCGTGACAGTCCAGTAAGAATTGGTTCAACAAGTATTATGCCCAACTAAACATCATGCCTTTTATGCACTGCATTGCTACTGCGATTACACCTGCAGGAGCTTCCTATCGGTGACACTTCCTTCGCATTTTGCATGCGAGTATTTTTTTGGCAAACCTCATCGCATCATCTCTAATTTATTTAATGACGAGGCCTCTACTGCCCTGCATCGTATTGAACTGTGCCTTGACCTGCTCTGGGAATTCCTTTTCGCGTGCCTTGTTTTCCAAAAACTCTTCTGGCGGTGCACCGGCTGTGGGCAATCCGGTAATATTGGAAATGAGTTCCACATCTATTTTTATGGGCCTGTCCATCCAAAGGATGCCACCATGGACCTGGGCCACTAATTGTTTGACGCACAAGCCGACATTTTTCCCCCACCTGAAGTGTGGAATATCCAGTAAATTCATGATGCCAGAGTTTTATAGCCCCGTTATCCACTGCGCGGTCTCTAATATTGGCCTTCTAAGGGGTCCAACCTCCCGTGTTTTGATTAGATAACATTCCTCAACCAACTCCAGGAATTTTGTTTCTTCGTGCACATCATGGTCGACGTAGCGCAACTTAGGCACTTTCCCCAACATGTCCTCGATAGTGGGGACTATATCTGGGATAAAGGGTAGGGAAATATCTAGGCTCTCGGGGGTCTTTCTCTTACACCCCACTGTGGATGTGCCCACCTTAGTGACTTCTGCACCCTCCTCGTCCATTGGTGAGCCAGGTTGGTCTGTTATGTCCTCGACCTGGACTTCTTCTCGTGTCTGGGATGGTGTGGGTTCCTCTATGTCAGTCAGTCTTATCAACTCCTCTAGGTTAGGGTTTGAAATCCCATTCCCAGCTCCATATCTCTACCCTACTTCTCCTCTATATGCTGTGGGGAGCTCTTCCTCCACCCGCATCGAGCTACTCAACTATGGCTCTGAAGTGGTCACGTCTTCAAGCTTGATGATGGGTTCGGGTTGTATCCTTTCCTTATGCCTCTGACCTTTTCGAGTGACCCTTATGGACTGGCCTGACAACCCCATCTTTGGTAGGGCCATGATGTGCGACTTTCGTAAACTTGGATGACTACGGTGACGATTTCTAAATTAGGGAACGACTTATTCTAATCGCTCTGAGCTCAAAATTCGCTAAGTGTTGAATAATTGTGCCTTTTCCTCCCTTTATAGAGCTTTTTGCGGTCATTTTTCGCTTTTTACGTACATTCGCGCCAACTTTTCTTTTTACTGCATGCTGCATTCTGATATCTAGCGTGGTAATTCCCGTGCACAACTTTTTCTATGTTTTTGTATTTTTGTATTTGTTTTTCTCTTTTTATTTGGTTTTGTCATTTTTCTATCTAGTATCTACTATAGTACATTATATACATACTTTCCATACTGCGTTGTACTTTCTAAGTACTAGGAGGTTGACTGTCCCTATACAGCTTCAATGGAATCCCATTAATCATTCCTCTAAGTTTGGTACCTCCCAAATAATTCAACTATATATCTCCCCCATCTGTGACAGTCTTCACTTCATATGGTCCCAACCAATGCATTCTGAATTTTCCTAGGTGTTGAAGAAATTTACTGTCATACACCAAGACTAGGTCTCCTTCCTTGAAACTCTTCCTTTTAATATGTCTGTCATGCCAAGATTTGTCCCTTGCTTTCTATACTTCTTGGTGAAATCCTGCTAGAATCCTATCTTCTTCCATCAACATTAGCTGACTTATCCTTTCTTGTACTGCGCCTCATTATGTCATGTTAGTAACTACTGCTACGCGCAGACTAGGTACCAAAAATTCTAATGGAACCACTGCTTGTTGTCCATACACCAACCCGAATGGTGTCTTCCCTGTCAACGTTTTACATGTAGTCCTGTATGCCCATAATACTGCTGGTATCTTCAAGTCCTCATCGTCCCTGATGACATTGTAAATCTTTTTCAGTGCATTATCTAGGATCTTTTTAAAGGCTTCCACTGTTCCATTTGCTTGAGGGTGATATGGTGTACTCTTTTGATGATAGACTTCAAAATCCTCAGTCATAGCCTTGATGGTACTATTGATGAAGTGAGTGCCTTGGTCACTCATCAAAATCCTTGGGCATCCAAATCTAGTGATCACTTGCTCAAACGGGAAGTGTGTTGATGTCTTTGCGCTACAATATTTTACTTGTGCTTCTTCTTCTCATCTCGTTAAGTACTATGTCGCAGTAATGATATACCTTGCTCCTGAATTCTTTGCTGGTGGGTTAATTGGTCCCACAAAATCTATTGCCCATTTTTCAAATACTTGCAAGGTCAGTTGTGGTCTCAGGGGCATCTCATCTCGTCTATTCAGTTTTCCAACCCTCTGACATACATCACATTTCTGGCAGTAGTCCTTTGCATCTATGTGAATGGTCGACCACCATAGTCCTACGCACAATACCTTCTGCGCGATATCTTTTCCTGGATAATGTTCTCTACATATTCCCTCATGGGCCTCTACTAGAATCCTAGGCCTCTCATGTTCTATTACACATCTTCTCAAAATGCAATCTACGCCCATCTTACATAAGTGTCCTACAATCAATTGATAGTCTGCAGCTCTGACTACCAGATTTTTCTTTTGCGCAGTGTTGAATTATTGTGGCGCGGTCCCTGTACTCAAGTATTTAATTATGTAAGAGAAATATTCATCAACTAATTGGAATGAAAATAATTGTGCATAAGGAAATTTGTCCTCTAAAATCATAGGTTCTTCTCCATTGGTGATCCTTGACAGGTGATCAGGTCCTGCATTCAACTTCCCTGGATTGACTATCACTTCAAAGTCAAATTCCCGAAACAATAGTAACCATCTACAAATTATCCCCCCCAACACTGGCTTGTTGACTAGATATTTGAGAGCTAAATGATTTGTAAACATATTGAAGTTTTTTCCCAGTAAGTAATGTCTGAACTTCTGAAGTGAATATACCATAGCTAGGAATTCTCTTTCTGTAGTATTGTAATTTTGTTATGACTTTGACAATTTTCTGCTAGCAAATTCTATAGGATGGTCCAATTCCCCTATTCCTGGCTACACCATAATAGTTCCAAGTTCTATGGCTGATGCATCTACATGCACATGGAATGGTTTCTCCCAATATGGGAATACTAGTATAGGTGTTGTGACCATTTTGTCTTTTAGGGTGTCCAAACCTCGCTGATAGTCCTCATTTCACTGAAATTTGATGTCCTTCTTAAGTAGTTTCTCCATCGACACAATGATCTGTGCATACCCTTTTATGAATTTCCTGTAGCATCATGCATGTCCTAGTGTTTCTCTCAATTGGCCCACTGATTTTGGTGGTGGTAAGTTAACAATGAGTGCAATCTTTGCAGGATCCACTATTAGACCATGTTTGCATACTATATGACCCAATAAAATTCCAAAAGGTGTCCCAAATATTCATTTCTTAATGTTCAGGGATATTTGACATTACCTGCATATTTCCAACAATAGTCTTAACACTTCTACATGATATTTCAACAGACTGTAGACTGTCCAATCATCTAGATATACCTATAAAAATTGGTGGATGAATTCTTTGAATGCAACTATGAGTACTCTGGAAAATATTTTTGGTGCATTATTCAATCCAAAAGGAATGACTGTGTACTGGTAGGATCCCCATTCTGTGGAAAAAGTGGTCTTGTACCTGTCTTCTGGAGCTATCTTGATCTGATGGTATCCTGAGAATCCATCTGTGAATGAGTATGCTTCTTAGCCTCCTACATTCTCTAATAAATCATTTGTGAAAGGGGTAGGGAAAGGGTCATGTAGGCAAGAATCATTCAACTTCCTCAAGTTGACACATATCCTTATCTCTCCCTGCTTCTTCTCCTGAACTACCATAGGGATTACCCATTTAGATTCCTCCACTGGTTCTATGATTCCAGCCTCCAACATTCTTCAATTTTTGCTTTTACTTTCTGCTTATATATTGGGTTTAGTCTGTAGGGTTTCTGTATGACAGGTCTTGCCTCATGTTTGATAGGTATATTCATCTCAACTATCTCTCCTGCTATGCCTTTCATATCTGTAAATGTTATTGGGAATAGGTCATTGTACTCGCATAGTAACTTTGCTATGCTTTCTATTGTTTGCTCATCCCAATAGTCTCCAATGCTGGCCATTTTGGGATTCTCAACTGTCCTAATGTTGACTTTCTACACTTTGATCACTGCAACAAACACTTATGATTATAGAGGTGGAACTTCCACTTATATTCCACCTTCAAATTTTGTAATTTGAATGTTGTGTGGGTCATCTTCATCTAGTGCTTCTTCCTGCACATGGTAGCGTGAAAATAGTTCTTTCACTGTTTGTCTGTTCTACTATTGGTATTCTGTCATAAGTTCAACTTCTTGTTCCTTAATGAATATCACCCCTCTGATGTGTTTGAGTGTTGAATCAATGTTGGGGTTCTCATGTTCAAAAGAGAAAATGATTGTAAAATTTTGTTGTAATGTTGTCCATTCTGCAGTGCCTCTGCACAATTCTTGGTCTACATACCAGTTTGTTGGAATCCCTTCCAATGTGTGAATAAAGTGATGAGGCCATTCCTCTGGTGGTGTCATTATCCATAGTGTTCTACACTTCTCCAAGTGTTCTGTTGGTGTCCCATGTCCATCATATCTCTGCAATTAGTTGCTTCTCTGTTTTGCACCAAATCTAATGCGCAATAACCTCTTACATTGGTACCAGTCCTTGACTGTCTTTTTGTGCGCACCCCACCATCTTGCAGGTGTTACCTTGAGTGCTATATCTAGAGCTAAGAGCATATGATTTTCTAACACTTCATCTTCATATCTTGTTAGGAATTCTTCTAAGTCATTCACCCCATGAAAGTTGGGAGGTTCTCTTATCTATGTACCAACCCATCTTACTGCACAGTCTATTATTGCACACCTTCTTGTCGAGACTTCATGTAATCTCTGTTGCCAATTCTCGAACCATGTGTCTGAGTATGATGTTCATGACATGATACTTCTCCATCTGAGTACCCCATATACAGTTGTATTCACATAATATTCTTCTCGAACGATGGTTCTGTATAGTTGGTTAGTTTCCTCCAGGTCTAAACAAGTGGGTTCTACAAACCTTTCTCCTTCTAATGGATCTAATGGCACAATGAATCTGTACTCTCCTGACTCAAATGCCATCTTCCTCGTATTCAAATTGATTATGGCATGATTTCCAAATTCCCAATCCAAGCCAAGCAATGTCGGATAAGGTGTTGTGCCATCCACTATTTCTATTACTTTGAAATCGGCTTTAGTGCGCACTCCATCGAGATCTACTGTCACACCCTTTAGCGTTCCAATTGGCAGAACCCTACATTGATTTTCTAGTTTCAGCTGAACAGGTGAATATCCTAATGTGGGCTCTCCCATACATTTCCATGTCTTCTTGGGTAGTACATTCACCTCATAGCCCAAATCTAGTATAATGTCCCCCATATTGAAATATCCAATGTTAACATTTAATCTGAATTCCCTGCTTGTCCTCCTTCTTGTATGACAGTGATCGACTGTTTTCTGTTCTAATTTCCCCTCTACCTCTGTGTTACATCTTTCTATCATATTTTACAAAATTTTAACAGATGATTGGTCATTTAGTAGTGTTGGATCCGGAAGTCACTCCTGGATTGCTTGCAGGAGCAGAGCCCGACGCCCATCAGTTTAATGTCACGATTTGTTTTAAAGGGTGATCAGATGGAGGAAAACTCAGAAACGATATCGTATCAACTCAGAAACTAGGCCAGGCATGCATGGATGAGTGAGGTCTTGATAAACTTCAAACAATGAGTCGTAGTAAAGGGTGAGTAGGGGGGGGGGACTTGCATTAGAAGAGTGCGAAGGTCTATCACAAACATCCGGTTTATAACAGACTGGAGAAGAAAGAATCCAAATGCAAAATCCTTTTACATTCAAACACAGAGGACCAGAGGGCACAACAATGTCATAACAAATACTTTATCATAACAAGATTGTTCAATCCACGCGAATCCTTCGACTATGGACTCCTTGGTATGAGATGGAACATAGATGGAAAAAGGAAAACTGTTTGTCATAAACCAAGAAATCTCAAACACAGAGGCATAACCAGGAAACCAGAATATTTGCTGGAACTTTACAGTCGGGAGCCTAGCTCTACCATCGATAGATACAAAAATGGCGAAAACGCCTACATATACTCAGAACAATCAATCAGCAGTGTAACCAAGACAATGCATTGAAAGATTTGCATCTGCATGGCTTCTGACAATCAACCTCTGAAGGGTCGTGCAACTTAAGTCAGACGCAATCTAGTTCTTTGACAGTTCCAACGGTGAATCGACGTGCCTTTAATTCATGGCCGTGCTTTCCCATTATGGCGGAGGTGATATCTAACCACCACCAACCACTTCAATAACTGCTTCACCGAGATCGAGGATAGCCCGACCAACTCGGCACCTTCAGGACGTGGAGGACCTCACCCGCCGCCACCTGGAATAACCGACTGGCTCAAAGGATATGCGTGGAGGCCAACACAGAGGGTGGGGCACGAGAATGGAGTGATGGGGCCGAAACTGTGAGGGCGTGGAAGGAGTGGCGAGGTGTGCGAAGGGTGATAGAGGATGGTTCATGGCGAAAGACCTCAGGAGGAAGGAGGGAAGACGAGAGATAACGAACTCGCCTTTTGGTGAGGGGCTGATGTGGAAAAGAGCGGGACACATGGCAAGCGGCAAGTGGATGATGAGAAGGGGGGAGGACCATGTGGACCAAAGAGGGGAGGTGGATGGATGACATGTGGCAGTAGGAGAAAGGTGGAAAGGAGGATGACATGATGAGAGAAGGGCCCACGCCAGTTAAAATCAGAGCGGCTGAGAAGGATGGGGTTGTCCGAGCACCGTTGATCCGGGCGCTGTAATCTCAACTGTCGAAAGCTGCTTGCTTGATTCCGGACCCCCCCCTCCACTTAAAGGTAGAAAGGCAGGGGGGGTCCAGAATGGTCTTCATCGCTGTTGATCCGGGCGCGCTAATCTGAACCATCAGAGAGTTGCGCCCGTGATTCCGGACCCCCCCCCGCTTAAAGGTAGAAAGGCAATGGGGGGTCCGGAATTGCATGTGTGTCGTTGATTTGGGCACGCAGATGCATACCGTCTAGATCCGTTCACTGCTTACCATGGGCACATTTACATTCAAAACTTAGGAAAAGTGGGTTTTAACCCATTCTTTTACATTCTAACCCCTTTACAAGAAATATCGCTAACATTTGGCTCCATGGGGGATAGAGTCGTCCCTGTGATGCTCTAAGAACTCTTTTGCAGATTCAGTGCCTTTGCTGTTGGGATATGGAGTCATTTATTAGTCCGAAAAACAAAAACAGAAAAAATATTTACAAAACAAAACAAAAGAGCCAACTACGGCTCACAGAAAACACTTTTTTAAGAAATGCCCATTAACTGGGCTGCTAAAAACTTCTTTGCCTTCCAGATCCTGCAACCTGTAAGTGTTGTTCGAAAATACTTCAAGGATCTTGAAAGGCCCGAACCAGAGGGCATCAAATTTACTGTGTTTTCCCTTTTCCTGTCTGGGTGCATCCCATTTGAGCACCAGGTCACCCTGTTTGAATTATTTCTTTCTGTTCTTCCTGTCAAAGGCCTGCTTGATCTTCTGCTGATGATTGTAAGCTCTGTCCAAGACCTGCTCTCTGATCTGCTGCACTTCCACCATCTGGTGAATTCTTCTGAACACATGGTTAGGTTCCCCCTCAAAGTCCTGGAGGATATTTTCCACAAGTAAGGCGAGCTGAGTGGGGAAAACAACCTCTATTCCATAAACCAGTTGGAAAGGTGAGATGCCCAGTGATTTCTTTGTAGTTACCCGATAAGCCCAAAGAGAAAATTTGAGCTTTGAGTCCCAGGCCCTTTTATTGTCCTCCAATAGCTTTTTGATAAGCTTGATTAGGCTTTTATTGGAGGAATCTACCAGTCCGTTTCCTTGAGGATAGTAGGGAGTGGAGTGAATTAGTGCAATCTGGAACTGTTCACAGAATTTGACCAGAGGTTCAGACCTGAAAGAGGAGGCATTGTCGGTGACAATCCTGCTTGGGCAACCAAATCTGACTATGATGTCCTCCAAGAGGCTGATGATCACTTTGTGAGAAGTACTCCTGGTAGGGACAACCTCTATCCACTTGGTGAAATAATCGGTTGCAG
>SNQJ01S0060442.1:12418-42245 GCA_010110895.2 Picea sitchensis
TTCATTGTTTAGAAATGATATGAGGAAGATTATAAGCATTTACAAGTATAAAGTTAAGACAACTTCATATTTGTGAAATCAAACCACTGGAATGCACATTGCGAAATTGAAACCAAAATAAATGGACATTACCAAAGATCACCAAACAAATAGAAGGACCATAAAGAAAAAATTACTTCTAAAACTTCCCTATTATTACACTATTTCTTAGGAATCTAAAAGAACAAAACCCTCATTTGAGATTCTAAACAATGATAACCCTCATTTGAGATTCTAAACAAAGATAAGAAAACCACATAATAAAATATTGAAATTAATAACAAAGAGACTCTACAAGAGAGATGAATACCCACCTAAACTCAATGGACATAGGCCATATTTGTGTCAATTTGTAGCCTCTTTTCTTGCGTATCAAATGTAGAAAATATGGAGAGAACTTGCAATCACGGTGGAAGGTGACAAAGGGGTGAAAAAGACATATTTGATGATGTTAGCTATTATCATGTCCAAATACATCTACATAGATGTAGGACATGGCACTAGGAAACGTGGCATGTATCAGGAGTTGTCCCACCTTAATATGACCATGACCATATAAAACCTAAAATATTTGCATATTTAATCTATAGTTACTAAGATGGACATCTTCTAAATCATGTATCATACTATTTTAATTTAATATATACTTTTCATGGATTTGCTTCTCTAATCGATATCAAGTAGTGAAACTATTAGAAGGATTTTTTCTGACCGAGGGTAATCTATCCAGTGGGATGCATAACCTTGCTCCAAGTAAATTACACTATTTATTAGAAATCCAAACAAACAAAACCTTGATTTGAGATTCCAAAAGAAAATTAGAGAACCATGGAATAAGATATTGAAATTAATAATACAGAGACTTTGCAACAAAGATGCATGAAGGAATTTATAGTGAATGAAGCAAATGAATATCCGCTTGAAATCAATGGACATAGGCCACATCTGTGCTAGTTTGCATCTTCTTTACTTGTAGATCATATATAGGAAAATAATGAGAGTTCTCGAAATAACAATGGAAGGTGATGAATGAGTGAAATGCATATTTATTGATGTTGTCGATTAACATCTTGTCCAAAGATTCAGATTTCGACATGTCTAAACGTATGTTAGAGGATCAACCTTCCATCATTTACGTAATTTTTTTCAAACTACAAAAGAAGTAAGACAAAGATATGACGAGTTCACACAACCATTTCAATATAAATACGTTTCAATTTTTTTTTCCAATATTTATTATATTGATATATCGTTAAACTTTTGAAAGTAATCACTAATTATAAAAAACAACAAAAATCACAATAAAAACAATAAGTAAATTGGTTTGATAATATTTTGAATAGTTATTACAAATAAATTTCAATAATATTCCTAAATAATTATTAAGATTAATATTAAAGCTAGATCAATATCAAAGTTATGTTAGATGACCAACCTTCCAACTATTACACAATTTTTTTAAAATTATAAAGGAAGTAGAGACAAAGTTACGATAAGTTTACATAATGTTTCAACAGGTGTTATTTGAGATGTTGTTCTTAGTTCAAATAGAACTAAAATTTTCCAAAATACATTAGAGCTAGAATTGAGACTCGGGACATGACAAGGTAGTGGCAGAGAGCCCTATACACACAAACCTCCTTAATTTTTTATTTTCTGAAATTCAATTTTATTTTTTTGGGACTTCAAAGTTAGCACGAGCTATTCTATGTTTATTATGTATCATATAAATATATAAGATCACTTTTTAACGAGTCTAATATGACAAAAGTATTACATCTCTTCATTCATCGATAATTATTATTATTTTTCTTTTCACCACCATAGTGTCATATCATATTATCTAGTTTCAAATTGTTTCAAATGTAAAATGACAAAAAATATATTGGGAATAAAGACATTATTGAGATAATAGTTCAATGCAAAGAGGATAAAACACCTCTTAAGATATATAATTATGCTTTAATAGGTTATCAAAATGAAGAAAGTTCCAAAATTTAGGAGGTAGAGGTTTACACTATTGATATGTTCCAACCATGGAAACAAAGAAAGAATGCAATATCAATCATTGAGTACCTGCATTGATTTCAACAATGATATAACACAAAACAATAGAGTATATTGATTTCAATGATGATGTAACAAAAATGATTTAGAGCAATCATGGAGTTGCAATGATTTTATCAATGGTAAAACACATAAGCCTTAGGTACTTGAATTGATTTAAACAGTGATATAACATAATGATAGTTTTTATATGTGTTTCCAGATCTAGATAATTGATCCAGGAGGATCCATAAACACTCATTAAGGTCCAGGGGGTCCCAAAACGCTCATAGGGCTCCATAAGGGATCATAAATGCTCAAAATTTGATCGTCTTAAAAGCTCTTGAAAATGCCATCAATGCGTAGAGATCGTCACAATATTTCGTCTCAAACAGAGTCTATATGAAAAAGTTATGAATGATCAAAGTTCAGGTCAAACAGGGCAAAAGTCAACCCTTAAAAAACATGTGGTAGGATCCCAAGTTGACAAGTGATTGTGAAAAGTACATGATCATTGTTTGACACGTGGAAATGGTCAACCAATGAGAGGCCACCATGTGGTAGCCTCCCATTGACCAGTTATGTTATGGATGGAGTGGCCAATTATGTTATGGATGGAGTTTCTTAAAAGTTTGGTTGGAGCAAAAGCGAATCGAACCCAAGCATCTAACATAACAATTCAACAAACATACCAACACGCCATCTCGTGAGACCTATCCTTTATGTGGAAAATAATTTATATAACATTGTTATATGGTTAAAGTGGGCGGAAAACGGGCCGAGGGCTTAGCCCTCGACCCATAGTTCTATGCATGCATAAAGACCATGCCCTAAATTCACGCAAGGGCCCAACAAACATGCACACATTCCAAAGTTTTTTAATACCATATATTATATGGTTTAAAGCGCACCACTCCAAACAAACTATGCATGCACTCATACATTTGATACACGAATTTAATATTTGTTATAACAGTTTTATAACGAAAGGCAAGAATAAAAGGAATAGGTTGGGATTCGATCCCCCAACCTCTCCTATTTAAAAGAGTGCCCTCACCATTGTACCACAACATTCATATGTACTAAACCACTCAACACTTTTTGTTTTATTATGCCAGTTTGTAGTCTTTTGGGAGATATAAGGTGTTTATAGTTAGCAGATTCATTTTTTCGAAGCAGTCCTAATGGCGATGATCTTATTTCTCATTTGTAAGCCAGAATTCTACAAAATGAGATTTTTGGAGCTCGAATTTTAGAGTTGAGAAGGGAGTTTGAAGTAAACTTCCTTTGTAATTTTTATGTTCTTAAAGATCTGCTCATAGTCTTTTTGAAGTCAAGTTTGTAGTCTTTTGAGAGTTATAGGGTATTTATAGTCATCATAATCGGTTTTTCGAGACAAAATCGATGGTGACAATCTTATCACTCATTTGTAAGCCAAAATTCTGCAAATTTTGGATTTGTGAGCTGTAAGAGAGCCTTTGGGCATTTTGTAAATAAATATATAGTGTTTATAGTCACTGGATTCGGTTTTCCGAGACTATGACGGATTTGAAAGTTTTAATTGAGTTTGAGTAACATGCAAGAAGGTCATTGTGAAACAAAATTATTGCTTTCATTTGATTTTGTATATGCTCATGTATGAATGATTATGCAAGTTATGTTCATCAGTTGAAGTGTTTTGGTTAAGTAAGATAAGTCACTTCCATGCTATAAGCACTACCAATAAAAGAATCTTGGAATAAGAAAGTGGTGTCATACTTAATACTATTTGAGGATCAAGTGATATTAGATAGACTCGGTTCATATCAAGTGGTTGTTGACGCTTGAATTCGTTAGGACTGAAACAACAATATCACGAGGATATAAATCCCCCTGCATTTTTATAGAGGTGGTACTCCTCTTTATTTCAAGATTTTCTTGGAATTATAGATTTTCAAAATAATATAGGACTTTGAGAAAGTTCGCCGTGAAATTCAAAGAAATATAAAGATTGCAGTGAAATAGAAAGTTTTTTTTTTTTTTTTTAAAGAGAGTCCCTGAGAGATGACCAGGAACCTCACACATCACATATTTGAAAAAGATAAGAAAATTTTCCTTACATCCATCATAGTTAAACTAAAGATTTCTGATCACATAAAATAAAAACAAATGTTCTGCATGGTGAAATTCAAAGAATATAAAGATTGTGTGAAATAGAAAGTTTTTTAAAGAGAGTCCCCGAGCGACCATGAACCTCATACATCACATATTTGAAAAGATAAGAAAATTTTCCTTACATCCATCATAGTTAAACTAAAGATTTCTGATCAAATAAAAACAAAAACAAATGTTCCCCATGCATAGAACTCCTCAATAGAGTAAAACACATGTGGAGCCTAAATAAATAAAATGATAGATCAATCTCAAATATTTTACCCAAAACTCAGAGTTATAAAATACAAATAACAACTGATCCCTAAATAATTTCTCTGGATTTAAAAATATAGAGTTTGTTACAAAGATTTGAAATTAAATGCTATAAGCAATTTACTCAATAAAAGAATCTTGGAATAAAAAAAGTGGTGTCATACTTAATACTATTTGAGGATCAACTGATATTAGATATTAGATACACTCGGTTCATATCAAGTGGTTGTTGACGCTTGGATCTCATAGGGATCAAAACCACAAACAATGAGGATATAAATCCTCTCACATTTTTATAGAGGGTACTCCTCCTTTTATTTCAAGATTTTCTTGGAATTATAGATTTTCAAAATAATATAGGACTTTGAGAAAGTTCGCCATGAAATTCAAAGAAATATAAAGACAGGAAAGTGAAATAGAAAGTTTTTTTTTGAAGAGAGTCCCCGAGATGACCGTGAACCAATGTCATCAAGCATATTTGAAAATATACAGCCTTTCCTTACATCCATCATAGTTAAAACTAAAGATTTCTGATCACATAAAATAAAAAACAAGATGTTCTTGTAATAAGAGAACTTTAGAGTAAAACACATGTGGAGCTCAAATAATAAACAGATAGATCAATCTCAAATATTTTTTATAATAAAACTCATGAGTTATGGGCCATACCAAAACTGATACCAAAATAATTCTATTGGTATTTCTGAAAAATATAGAGTTTGTTACAAAGTTTTGAAATTTAAATGCTATAAGCACTACCAATAAAAGAATATTGGAATAAGAAAGTGGTGCCATACTTAATACTATTTGAGGATCAAGTGATTTTAGAGACACTCAGTTCAGATAAAGTGGTATATGATTTTCACCTGTTAGGATTGAAAACGCATAATATCATTTAGGATATAAACCCCTGTTTCTAGAGTAGAGTGTGTAATTCTTTATTTCAATATTTTCTTGGAATTATATTTTCGTAATAATATAGGACTTTGAGAAAGTTCACAAGAAATTCAAAGGAAATATAAAGATTGTGTGAAATAGAAAAGTTTCTTTTTTTTTTTTAAAGAGAGTCCCTGAGAGATCTGTGAACCTCACACATCAGATATTTGAAAAAGATAAGAAAATTTTCCTTACATCCATCATAGTTAAACTAAAGATTTCTGATCACATAAAATAAAACAAATGTTCTGTATGCATAAGAGAACTTTACTAGAGTAAACACATGGAGCCCAAATAAATAAAATGATAGATCAATCTCAAGTCATTTTATACTCAAACTCAGAGTTATAAAATACAGTCAAAACTGACCCCGAAATAATTCTCTCTGGGATATCTAAAATTAATATAGAGTTTGTTACAAAGCTTTGAAATTTAAATGTTTTTTTTTTTTTTAAATGGTTTTATTTTATTTAATAAAACAAATATAAAACAATAAATATGTAGAAAGCAAAGATGGTGGGTGATGACAAATTAGCAAGACCCGGAAAAAAGACAAGAAGAAGTTATCGTGTTTCAAAGCTAAACCTTTCTAGTCAAATAAGCATAGTAATTGGATGAAAAATGATAAAGAAAGCAAAATGAGATCAGCATGAACTTATTGCCATGGTAGGTATCTCTCTCGTTCACTTGCATGATGCTATCCTTTTATTTTCCTCATTGATGGTTATAGGAATCGTCTCAACTATTGCTTCTTGGACTTCTTTGGTTAATTTATCAATTGCGTTTTTAAACCAATCTTCAATGTAGTTTTTCATTGGTGCAACATTTATTTCATGTCTGATTTTAATATTGAATAATTCTCCTTCCAAGTCTCGTAAGTCATGAGAAATTCCACGTATTGCCTCCTCGATATCTTGATTCTTCACGAAATAATCAACCGGCCAATTGTCTATCTCTTCTTCATTATATTCAACCATGCCATAAAATGTTTCAGCTGATAACCCCTTTAATATCTCAACTTGTTCATCAAATTGTTGCTTTGTCATAAATATTGAATTGAGAATTAACTTAGGATCTTGTACTTCATTAGTGCTTCCTACCAGATCTATCTCCGTGAGTCTTTTGAACGATTCTTCTCTTTTTACTATGGCTTCCCTGCATGCTTGGACAATGTTATTCAAATTCTTGATTTTTTCCTTCCAATAAGCATTCAATTGTTTAATTTGACTTGGAGAAGGCAAATCCTCTTCTCTTTTTTTCAATTCTGTCATGTTAGAGACTTTAATTCCAAATGGTAAGACAACATCAACGTAGAAACCTTCTTCATTCTTTAAATCAACTTGCAGATACTCATGAAAAACATGTTCCCTTGAGCCAAAAGAAACAATATTTTTTGATACCTCCCATGCGTATGTTATCAATGGAATTCTCTTTTTAATGTGTTTCTCTACATAACTTCAGACTGCTATGAGTAAACTAGAAGATATTTTTAACTTAATAGCGGGTGTAGTTGGTTTAACCATTGACAAATGACTTGCCAGGATTGGAAGAGGCATTAAGGAATTTTCCAATTCTTTGATCCTTTATTTTAACTTAGCATTTTCAGCTTCCAATCCATCAATATAATCGTCAAGAGCATCCCCAGTTTCCCTTTGGATTTCAAAAATTTTGGATAACCACATGTCCTTCAGGTTGACCTATGAGTGAGACTTTCCCTTTTTATTCTTCTGGTCACTTCTTTCTACAATCAACTTTTTAAACTCCTTATCAAAAACAACACTTTGAAAAGTGAAACACTCTTCTTCACTAAAGGTCTCATTTGCAACGACTTCCAATAAAGAATTTTGTTGAGCCATATTTTCTGGTTGTTTCATTGCGGGAAATATTTTCTCAATATCTACTTCAAGCTTCATGTCCTCCAGAGAAAAACTTTGGGTGTCATTTTCTCTAAGATTATCCTCTTCTTGTTGCACTAAATTCTTGCTTTTCTTTCTCACAGGGAGCTTATGTGAACTCTGAATTTTCCTAGGGGGAGGATTCTTCTCTCCCCCTCCACTTGAACTACTGTTGAGAACCTTTCTAACTGGGTGAGTTGTTGGAGCATTGCTCCGTGATGTGGTATTCTTGGGAGTAACAATTGGAGACCGGGCACTTCTTACATTGGTACCTTTTCCCTTTTGCTTATAAAAATCATTAGTACTGAGTAATGTTTATAGGTCACCAAAATCGTGTACGTGAGTACTTTGGTTGTTACCTTCTTCTTCATTCAAGATAGTCTGGATGAACGAGTTACTGAATCCCACTGAAAGCATATGTTCTACAAATATGTTTTTTGGATCAAAGCCTTTTATGTTTTCAACATACTTTAAATTCACATTGTTGAAATGATTTGCAAACTCATCAATTTTATTTATGTTTCTGAACATGAAATCTCCAATCTCCCACGGCAAGGGGATAAATTGTTTTTTTCTTTTTTCATGGAAAAAATGTAGCAAGACATTGTATTGCCTTGCCACCTCTGTAATGAATAATTTTTCAGATACATGATACGTGAGAAAAGAGGGATTTTCTTTAGAACAAAATATCCTTATTACATTGTGATTTTCCATTTGTTCTATTTTTCCCTTTTTCTCTAAGAATTTGTTAGCTTGGTTAGATATCCTTGAAGTATTTTCACCCAACAAAAATATTTTGAAGACTAAAACAAAATCATTATAAACTTCATAAAAATACAGAGGGGTCTTATGTCTCCATAGTGCCTGATACCAGAAGGTAACTGTATCTATTTCACGATTCGGCCTCTTACTTATGGTCAAGTTTGGAAATTGACAACAATACACAATAAAAAATACCAGATAAGAAGCCATAAATAATTTTTTGTCCTTTTTATAGTGTGATAACTGCGATGAGATATCGATAGAAATCAGTTTTCCCCAGTCAAATATGGCATGTTCTTTTACTATAAAATACACAATATATAAAATCATGCGAGAGATAGTATCAATGTTTTTTTGACCTGTAAACCTGATAAACAACCATGCAATTTCTCGATAGGGGTTTTTAAAAGACTCAACCTAGATCCTGGTTATGTATTTTGGAATAGATGCATGATTCTCCAAATATTTAGGCAGGAGGTCAAGCCCATTGTTATGTTTCTTCAAAAAATCTCTGCAATCTTCTCCTTTAAAAGTAAGCATCGACTCTGGGAGCTTCAACATCTTGCGAAAAACTTGCGGTGAAAGGGAAATCAAAGAATGATCTTGAAGTTGTATAATTCTCTGTCTTGGCATGTGCTTGTCCACACACCATGCAATAAGTTATTTACACTCAAAAACCTCAGGAACACAACCGACGCGAGCGATTCAAGATGCCCAAATTACGTCTTTTATTGTAGGAGGAGAAGAATAATATGAATATGCTCTTGACCATTGAAATTTCTGGTCTTCACAACCACATATATTTAAAGTATCACCAAAAAATTGTTGTCTATATGATGCCGCCATTTGTTGACGAGAGAATTTCTTTAGTTGGATGATAACCTCAAATAAATATTTTCAGAGAGATGATCACAATTTAATCCCTTGGAAAATGGAGATTTAATGCAATTTAATGAGTAATTCCTCGAGCCTTTCGCCATTAATGACGATATTTTCGGAGCTTGCACAACATTTGTTAGCATTAAACAACACTTAATGCTTATTGGGAAAAGAAAGAGAATGGCGGGGACGGACGAGAACGACTTTGAATATGGAGCTTTTCATGAACCCACCAACCCACGGTTATGGACAATCAAAATATGTTAAGTGTAGAAAGGCGGTCAGTCGGACTTGCATGTAGAAGGAATAAAATACTTAGGGGCTCGACACTCGTGAGAAATCTGATGATCAAAATGTAGATCACGAAACTTTAGGTGCAAAGTGGAGATCATAGAACTTGAAGGAAGAGGGCTTGAACCTGTGAACCCGCGAAATTGAAAAAAATGGCTAAGTGTAGCATCAGACTTATGACATGGAAAAGTGGATGGAGGTGAAGGTCCGCCAACCCATCGATTACTGAAATATGACTAAGTATGGTAACTAGAAAGGGAGAGAAGAAAGGATAAAAGGAAGAGGGAAAAAGGGGAGGTGTAGAAGAGGGAAAATAAATGAAAAAAATAAGTTGGGAAAATAGAATGGGGAAGGAAAACCAAGAAAAGAGAAATGATCTCAACAATGGTGTATGATTTCTAATCCATTTTCGGATCAATAATTGTACACATAAAAATATGCCAAGATCATTGAAGTCACACCATGCACAAAGAGACACAAAATTTACCCTGGGAAAACCCACAATGGGGGAAAAAATTAGCAACCCTTCCTCTAGAATAATATCCAACCAAGAACCACAAGTACAATGTCACAATGAAGAAACCCTAGCCCAAAGGATCAAAACCAAGAAAATAATGTCTCCTTGCCGCAATTTTGGCTTCCTGGTTGCAATGGTGAAACTTCTTAAGAAGAGGACGAGTTCTGATGGTTGCAAATGAGGCATAGGTACCTCCTATTTATATTATATTGTTGACTTCTTCCTGGGCTGACTTGAGCCTTTACTGGGGATGACTTTACATCAAAACGATGTTATTTCACATTAAATTCATTGTTTTCTTATCATGTAGCTGACCTCTCATTCTGAACTTATTCTAGGGGTTCTGCAATGTTTCTTCTTGATGAATGGCTTCCTGAAGTTGCCAAAAACTAACACTCCCTCTCAACGAGGAAGGCATTCATCAAACATATCTTGTACTTGTTCTTGGTATTCTTATGCCATACACAAGTTTATCCATGAGACTCATTAACTATATTGATGATCCATCTCTACAACCATGTGTCTAGCACCTTAGGTCATTCTTTTCCCATGACAAAAATTATGACCACATCAGAGCCACATTCACCTCATAGTTGATCCTAGAATGTCTGCATTCCTACATGATCACTCTATGAATGAAGAGCCACATTCACCTCATAGTTGATCCTAGAATGTCTGCATTCCCACATGATCACTCTGTGAATTCATTTAGCTTGATGCTATCAGACACTTGGAATTTCACCTCAATTACCTCAAGTTTTCAATCCGTCGAAGACTATGTTGAGACACATCTACTCCAGATGTAGATGTTCCCTATCTCCCCTGGTATGCAACCCAATACTAGGAGAAGGGTCGGCCCAATGCTTATCGGGGCCACTCACCTCACCGTGAGTGTTATGCTTGATGCAATTCACACACATTGTAGGAGTCCTCAGTCCATCGAGAACTATGTAGGTTCAGTCCATCGAAGACAACGTTGAGCTTCGAGTCTTTAGTCCATTGAAGACTATACCAGGGTCTCAATCCTTCCATCGAAAACTACCTTGGGATCATTCCCACATGGTCAAGTTCGTCTGACCAATCTTGGAATGTCTACCCAATATCCTCCTATAGATCTAGCAACATCTCGAATTTTCAGTCCATCGAAGATTACATCTGGGTCTATTCCCACATGATCAAGTCCGTCTGATCAATCTTGGAATATCGACATGATGCTGCAATCAACACTCCCCCAATGAATGTTATGAGGAAAATCTATCTATGGCAAGGGGTAAACCACAACAGACGGAATGACACACAAAAACCAAATCTAATCCCAAGTATGCTATATAAATGAAATGCTAACAAGGCAAGGCTAAGAGCCCACCTCATCTAGATGTTCGAAGAAGATCACCATTGAGCACGCAACCCAAATATTTATACATGCAACTTGTCCTTAACCAAGATACACAAGCATATGGTGATAATATATAATGTTAGCATATAGATTAACATAATCCATTAACATACATGACAAATACGCCCATGGAATAATAATTTAAATATTTGCAAGATATTAATTGGATGAGAAAATAGTATTTCTATTAAAATAATCAGCAGGAGTACATAGGTGACAAACTTTTGTAACGACACATATCAGAACCGAGAAACTAAGTCCCTCCAGTTGGGCCTCCACCACTTCAATCATACACCAAAGGCAAGCTCATATATAGGAGTCAATGAGGTTCTTCATCACAAATATGGAAGAGCTTGGGGGGATGAAAAAAGAGTTCAGGCTTTCAAGGACAAAGTGATGCAGATTCAATATGAAGTGAAATTTCTCCAGAGTGTCTTTGCTCTCAAAGTTGAATTGTTGAAACCCTCAAGGCTTGGATATGGCTCAATTTATAGCTTTTAGATGGAACTGAAGGGTCGAGTTGGAGCGTTTCCAATATATGGAAGTTCAAGGATCATGAATCTCGTGACATGGCATGAACACCCGACATAATTTTTAATTTTGATCACCAAACCCAATGTACGCGGGTTGTAGTGGAGCAACCTGCGTATACGCTTGTTGTATAACTGATAGGGCGCATATATGTGAAAAAATATGTTTTTTTGGCTCTGGAATACACAAAAAGGGAACTTCAAGTCTACATAGGGAAATGGGAGGCCATCCAAGCAAGTTGCATGGAGTGAGGCAAAATTTGTTGTAGCAAGGAAACATTTGCATTCCTGCCAAGCTTGTCCCAAATAGAGGCTTAGTAAAAATGTCAGCTACCTTCTCATATGTGGATATGTGATGGAGCCTCACTACTCCTTCTTGCACCATGTCTCTGATGAAGTCCTTCAAGATCCCTCGAAAGCCACCCTGCTTCATAACTTGAGTCACTAGTAGCGAAATACAACTGAGTGCTACAAATATCTGCTTCCCTACTTGTCTAGAAATCCTGCTTGATCCCAAGACACAAATTGTATATCTCGACAGTTGTACTTCATCATTAGACACCAATCATATCTATCTGTACCAAAACACAGGTACCTGCATGCTGTGTTGTAACCCAATAATATAGTCATGGCTCAACCATATACTGGCACAAGGTACTCTTTGCAAGGCAAATGTCTATCTCGTCACACAAATTCCTCAGATGTTTCATCACAGGTGTGGCCATGGACTTCATGTCCATCATGCTAAACCTCTTTGTTGATGATAAAAAATGCAACGAGGAATTTCGCCTGCAAAATATTCCTAAAGCCTATTATTTAAACTATACTAATAAGATATAATACTAGTAGGTGGGACCCCCTTGTAGACTGGAGGCTCGGAGATAGTCATATCACACATTTTATGATGTTGTTTCAATGTTGCTTACATGGTCTTATATGGTTGATGATGCAATCTTGGTTTTGTTTTGACATAATGACAGGTGGATGATGCATTTTATGGGATGTTCTGTTATTCAAAGCTTTAATTTTATGTTATGATTGGCATATATTTATAGCGCTATGTTCGATCATGTCACCGTGATTTATTACTTGGCTACACCTACACAAGACATATGTTAGTAACAACATAAAACAAAATCAATGGGAAAGAGACTTACAAAAAAATCCAAAAGAAAGGGCTTATACTATGCTATGTTAGAAGTTATGTGCAATTAAAATAAAAACAAGTTAGTATTAATCCTAGCTACAAATGGTTAGTGGCTATGTGATTTGCAATTGAGTTATATTGGGTGCATTTGATATATGGTATGGTACGGAAGTTGACAATGGTTAATATGAATTTTTGGGTGGCACATTTGGCAAACAATGTGGTCACAAATTTCAATGGTTTGGAATTAATGACATGGTTAATGTATTAGTGATGGTTGGTTGTCGTGTACTTCAAAATTGAATGAAGAAGAAGATGGAAGCGACGTGTAGTAAATGCACGACACTCCATACTTCCCCCATCGGGCCGTCACCCTAGTATGGTTATTGTTGCATTTCGTTTGCTGGTGGTTAAGCTCCGAGATCCAAGCCTGGGAAGGAAGTGCTCGACCAACTCGCCCCTTTTAAAGCTATTGGTTACATGTATGGTTCTTTTCACCCATCCATGAATTTCACTTTGTGTATGAACGAACGATGGCTCAGTAATGATTTGGTTTGTGTTTTTCCTGAGATTTGCAACTGTGTAAGTGCATGTTTTTTCTCTCTGGAATGAATGTGTGGTTGTTCGACTTGCAAGTAAAGGAATTGGTTGGTTGAGTTGTGCATTCGTTGGTTGTTCTGTGTGGTGAAAGTCATGATGGATCTCTATAGTTTTTAAGTGGATATGGGTATTATCGCTCTGTGTTTTGTTGGAGGGTTTCGCTCTATTTATCCTTGCTGGCCGTTTCCTCACAATTATGAGGGTAACCAAGACCAGTCGTATTCGGGCTGCTATGTGTTACTGTGTATGTTTTTCAGACTGCCTTTTGGTCACTATGTATTTCCCAGAGTCATGGTCATGGGTTTATCACATGGTCGTGGGCTTATTTTTTGGCATCAACATGTCTCAGAAGTCGGTTATAGGGTGGCCATTATGCCAAGATATATGGTTTTTCGGTGATATAAGTTATGCCTCGGGCCAACATTCCCACTGGAATTGTTATTCATTGATTCGGTCCTTGAGAAATGCACAGGGTATACCTCTGTGTGCTCTAGGGTACTTGTCATTGTCCAGTGGACATCCACTTCTCCTCTGCATCGTTTTCCTACACTACCTGTAATTGAATTGTTGCGCCATTGCACAGACCAGAATGTTATAAGGAACCCTGTGGTTATATCATGCTTGTATCGAAGGGTCTCTGCCTATTGGTTGATATGTTTTGAGGACCTCCAGTCCCTCTGTGCTATTGATGACCAAGTGAAATCTTGATTGCTTCTTTGTATTCGTCTTTACAGAGCTCGATTTCAATCATCCCAAACTGTTCTTACTCTTGACGAGCATCTTGTGATTATCATAGATTGTTGAGTGGTCATGACAGTTGTGTTGAGTATCATCTCATATTTGTTTGATTGAGTTGATTGGAAAGTTGTGATCGGGGATGAGAAATGATATATAGTCAAGGGGCAACCTCTTTTTCTTTATGACAGTTGCGTCAAAAACCTAACTCGTTTTTGTTTGATTAAATTGGTTGATTGGGAATCAATGATAATGTACATTCAGAGGGATGCCTCTTTTTTGTTATGATTTGGATCGTTGTGTTCTTACATCATGGTGTCAATTGCAAGTTGGTGACTACTGTGTGTTTCACTAGTACCGATCGAGATCATGGCAAATTGTGGAAATTATTGATTGTGATTTCGTTGTTTCACTGTGTGTCTATTATGGAGGCATCGTGCATGTTTTATTTAATTGCATCATCAGTGATGAAGCCGGGGTTTTGTATTATGGTTTCATTGCAAGTTTTATTGGTCAACATAATGAAAAGGGCATGAATTCGGGCAAGTATTAAAAGTCTGTTCAATTTGGAAAAAGGACTTGTGTATATGTTTTATTTGGTCGATTGTGAATCATGGACAATGTTTGATATGTTATAGTGATATATGATGAATAGAGCAATGTGGCTGTGCATTTCTTTTGATTTTGTTTTAAATGAAAGGGAAGGAAATGAAAGAGCCCAAGTGTCTCTTAACAGGGATGTTGAAAGTCATAGTGATTATAAGTATGATTAGAGACTGTGTTAATTGAGAAGTTTGAAGAAATTGAATGTGGGACGGTGAACAATTTTGACACACAATAATTGTTTAATTGGTATTGATATCTTTTGTATTGAATACAAAGTTGTTTTTATGGATTACTTGATTTGTTTTATGAACAATATTCATTTTTTCCCTACCATTCTCTCACTTTTTCACACATTACAAGTCCCCTCACCTTCCCATATTCACTATCCACTCCCTGTTCTTAAAATTAAATTATAGTTAAGATAAACTCTATATTATAAAAGTTAAAGGATGGCACAGGGATGAATTACAATGATATATTCTTTTGATTTACGATACAGTTGATTGCTTGATGATTTGTTGAGCAGTAATCATGATCTACCCCCTTTCATTTTAACACTTTTCGCTCAATACAATCCCTCACATATCCCATAACCCTTATTCAACCCCTGCTCATTGACAAGTATTAAACAATTTGTATGGATTGGATTGCATGAGTCTGATGTATTTTGTTTTTAACTAAAACGATTATGTATTTTATTAAATAGGAAATCTAGTTGGCCGAAGCCTTACATCCTTCACAAAACCATCGACAATCTTTTACACGCTGCTGTCCTTTTCAAGGTATACAGATTTTTATTGGGTCTCCATCATTTATGCATAGTTCTCCTTGGGCCAAGAGGCAACCTTTATTGGCTAAAGTGTCTTCTTCTTTGTTTGAATCCCTGAGTATATGGTAGCAGTTGAAGGAGGTGAAGTCCTGGAGAATGTGTCTTAGTCTTTGCAGGTTCTTATTTAGGCCAACATCATTGAACTGTCCTCCCAAGTGTATCCTTTTGATCAAGATTTCGGAATCTCCAAACGCTTGTAGGTTCCGATGGCCTCTTTCCTTGACTATCTGGCAGACTTTTATCAAACTCAAGATTTCTGCTTGGTTGTTGGTTCACTGTACGAGTCCCCAACAGAAGGTTCCTAGATTTTTCCCTTCGTTGGAGTAAATGATTCCTCCAGCTCCCGCTGTACCAGGATTTCCCTTGGAGGCGCCGTCGAAGAATGCTGTAGTTAATCCTTGCTTCTGCCACCATCTCTGAAAAGTGTCATGATTGTCTCTTAGCCTCCAATTTGTTTCGGAATGGGGTTTTTCCATGCTTTGGGTTTGAAGAGTGAGCACAGAGTTACCGAGCCAATTCTTTTCTTCCTGCTGCAGAGAGTTGTCTGTTTTGTGGTTTTGAGAACTCAAAGTTTCTAAGAGGAGACCTTTTGCTTTCGCAACTACCATGCTAGGGGTCCATGCTGTATTGTTGAATATTTGCTCATTTCTGGTAGGCCAAAGCTTCCAGCACACATACTTAGGGATGGAGATCCAAACTCTGGCCCATAGCGTTTTCATTGAAAGCAAGGGATAACAGTCCTTCCAGGTTGTAAAAAGATCTACAACTGAGATGTTAGAGGGGGCAGCAACCTTGAGGCCATGGAGGGTAAGGAGCTAGACTTTGTTTGCAAATTGACAGTCTACAAACAAATGGTCAGAGGTTTCCATGGCTTCTTTGCATAGAGCACATCTGTGAGGTCCTGCAATGTTTCTTTTCATTAAGTTTTCGCCGGTCAAAATCTTTTTGTGCATTAGAGTCCAGAAGAAAAAGTTTACCTTGGGAATCAGAGTAGAGTCCCATACCTCCTTCCAGATTTTTGCTGGGGGTGGTCTATATTTCTGGCATTGGAGCATAGCATAGCCTTTGGATGTAGAGTAATTCCCTGTGGGTCCCCAACCCTAGTTGTCTTTTTCAGTCTTGTGCACAGGTGCTGCATCTCGGAGCTCTGCTTTAAGCGTTTCGAGCTGTTGGAGGAGGCAATTTGGGACATTGCCGAAATGCCATTCTGACCAGGAGTCGTCCTCATTCCATTTTGAGATGTCACTGATACTCTGTTTTCCTCTGTGGGCAAGAAAAACGCGAATTTCGTTCAAGTTGACGTTTGAGGCAAGGGGCGGCCTCCCCATTATCTGATCTGTCCATAGATAAGTCCGTTTACCGTTTCTAGGGATGCGATACAACTCCTGGGTGAAGATTCACATCCCTTGGAGGCACAATTGCCATAGCTGCATGCTTTTCTTGTAGGTGGCGTTTTGTAGATTTCGAATTTTAGCGTTGGGAATGTATTTGTGCAAGAGCGTTTTATTGACAGGGTGAGAAGGCTCACTGTGCATCTTCCACAGGATTTTGCAACCAAGTGCAGTGTTGACAAGAGCTGGATCTCTGATTTGGAGCCCGCCTTCTCTCAGAGGCAGCTTTGCTATTTTCCATCTGACCAAATGGAACTTGTGTTGATTCCCTTTACCACCGTGCCACAGGAAATCTCTCAACAACTTGTTGATTTGCCCAGAAATCGATTTGGGTGCCAAGAGATAGGCTGCTTGGTAGATTGGAAGTGAGGAGAGAACTGCCTTTATCAGTGTTAATTTTCCTCCATGTGTGAGCCAATGTCCTCCCCAAGCATAAATTTTTCCTTTAATTTTTGTTAAGACTCCTTCCCACAGGTTGACTTTATTTATGCCCAAAGATAATGGTAGCCCAAGGTACTGAATCTTTTACCAATCTGCATACCCTTTGAACCCCAGGGTGCGGGAAATCCTTTGAGTTTCATGTTCTGCTGCATTCCAACTGTAAACAACACTTTTCCTATCGCTTATCAAGGCTCCTGACACTTTTCAGTAATCTTGAAGTATGCTCTTGAATGCAGAAGCTACTTTGTTTGAGGCTCCTCCTAGCATAAGAGAGTCATCCGCAAATAGAGCATGATTGATAGGCTTAAGGTCCTTCGTAATTCTCAAGCCTGGGGCAGCTCCTATTAACCTTTCCTGCTCCAACTTCCTGCTGAGTGAATCTGCCATTAAAATGTACAGAAAAGGAGAGAGAGGGCAGCCTTGCCTCAACCCCCTCGAAGATATAAAGAACTCTGCTGGCCTCCCATTTACAAAGGTGCTATCCATGGGTTGTGGGTGCATGCTTGTATCAGGTTTACAAACTCTTGCTCAAATCCGAATGAGAGTAGCACTTGATATAGGAAGGACAACTTTACTCTGTCGAAGGCATTAGCCATGTCTAACTTGATCAACATGCCCTTCTCTTTTCTGAGTTTGCTGGAATGCATAGCTTCCTGAACTAGGATTACATTGTCCAAGATGTGTCTCCCTTTGATGAATCCTCCCTGCGATTCTGAGATGAGCTTGCCCAACAGTGGATTTATTCTGTTTGCGAGGAGTTTTGCAATTATCTTATAAGAAGCGTTACAAAGGGAGATTGGCCTGAATCTATCAAAGGAGGCGGGGTTTGTTTCTTTCAGGATTAAAGCGAGGAAAGTTGAGTTGGTGCCACCTCCCAGTTTTTCTTTCTGTAGGAATCCTTTTATCATTCTAATGAGGTCAGATTTGATTATATTCCAACATATCCTATAAAAATGAATAGTGAACCCGTCTGGCCCTGGGGCTTTATCAGGGGCCATGGACCAGATGATTTTGCTGATTTCTTCTTCGTTGGTTGGGCTCAATAGTGCTGTGTTATCTTCTTTTGTAACCAGAGCCGGGATGTTCTTGAGGAATTCCTTACTGCCTTCTTCGTTATCATCATTCTTTTTGTTGTAAAGATGATGGAAGTGTGAGACCGCAACAACCTTTATTTGATCTATTCCTTTGTAGATCTTCCCATCATTGGTTGTGATTTAAGAGATGTGATTCCTGGAGAGCCGGGCTTTGAATTGGCGATGGAAGTAAGATGTGTTTATGTCTCTGGATTCCAACCATAAGCTGCGGGATTTTAGTCTCCAGTATTCTTCTTCGATTATGAAGGAGTGGTAAGTTTTACTTTGGATTGCTTGTTCCTTTTCCATATCTTTATTAGCAATATCTTTTATTTCCATTTCATTCTGCAACTTTCCCAACTGCTGCACTAGCTCCTTTCTTTGGGTGTTGGGATTGCTTTCCGGGATTTTGCTCCATTCCTTGAGTGCTTTTTTTGTTATTTTTAATTTTTGTTCCCAGACAAAGTGGGGAGACCCAGTAACTGTGGTGGCCCATGCCAGTCGGACTGTCTCATAGAAGCCACTCTTTTCTTTCCACAAAGGGATGAATCTGAACGGGATTGGGCCTAAATTTTCTTCTTCCTCTAATGAAAGCAGGATGGGTTTGTGGTCCGAGGTAAGCTTGGGGAGGATGGCTATGGAGATTAGCTTCCTTTCCAACAACAAAGTGATTTGAACCAGAAACCTATCCAATCTGGCAGAAATGTGTTCCTCCCCTATCCTATTATTGGTCCAGGTGTAGAGCCCTCTGCGTGGTTTAAAGTCCATTAGATCCCACTGCTGTATCATGTCTTCTACTACATAAATATGTTGATCCTTGCTGGTCCTTCCTCCCCTCTTTTCTTTTCCATTCATTACTAGGTTGAGATCTCCAACAATGATTATATTGTTTGGGGAAGTTAGTTCTAGATACTCATTTAAAGTTTTCCAACAGTCTTTCTTTTCGGAGTGCAAAGTTGGTACATAAAGATTGAATAATGCAATGGTTAACTTACTTGTTGTATGCTTCAGTTCTGTGAAGCTCCAATGCTGGGTGTTGTAAGAGTTGACGAGGCTGAACTGATCTTCCTTCCACAGTGTTTCTATTCCTCCAGAGGAGCCCCTTGCATTGATTGCTTTCCCTGTATTCTTCTGCCATTTGTTTTTACTAATATCTAGAAGGGCTTCCCCTTCGATTTTTGTCTCCTGGAGCATGAGAATGTCTGCTGGTTCCACTTTCATCAGGTCCTTAACCGCTTCAATTTTCGTCGAGTTCCCCATGCCTCTACAGTTCCAAGAGACGATTTTCATTACTTACTATTGGGGGTGGATGGGCCTCCTCCTTTTAGAGACCTTATTCTTGTGTTTCTGCCGATTGACATTTCTATGGTGGGTTGGCTTCCTTGGGTCTTTTGTCTTTCTGCCTCTTCCTCCCTTGCTTCTTTACATGACTTCCTTCCTGCTCTTTTGGCTAGCCTTTCTAAGATCTCATCCTCAGAGGAGCTTGCTGGTTCTATCATTTTCTTTCTGGCTATGTTTGCATATGAAGGAGAGGGGGCTGCATCTAGGATTCTTGCCATTTTCCCTTGTTCCCCTGTATCTTTCCTTTTTGGGGGGGATTTTGGATGTTCCCTGTTGTCCATGGTTATATCTGGTTCTTCTGTTTCCTCATTGAGATTTTCTGTTTGAGTTATTGATTGCGGCATGGGGTTGGGGTCCCCGTCGAGTTTCTCTTGCTCCAGTTGCCCGGGGTTGCCACTCTTCGTTGTTCCTTTGCTTCTAGATCTTACTGTCCCTGTTTTCTGGACTGTGGTCCACTGATTTGTTTTCGTGTTCTCTCTCTCATCTACGTTCTTTTTTTTGCAGTTCCATGCGAAGTGACCATATCTGTGGCAGTGCCGGCATTTGAATGGTAACTGCTCATAATCTAGCTCCTGGATATGCGTCCAATCTGCCGCAGTTAGTTTGATTGCCTCTGGTAATCCCACTTCCAGATCCACCTCCACACAGATCCGGGTGCATGAGTACTGGTCTTTCCTTGGTGCTTGATCGATATACCTTCCGAGCTTGTTTCCGATTGCATGCAATGATTTTTGATTCCAACAGTGTAAAGGGAGATGGGGAAGGCGAACCCACACTGGAACAACGGATGGCACATCCTGAGCTGGATCGAAATCCGGGGTCCATTTGTTCAAATATAACCCCTGGGGTCCCATGAAATATGGGCCGTTTTTGAAGATGAGGCTTTTATCTTCAGGGTTTTCAAAGACGAAAACGAAGTAGCCTTTCCCTACGAAATGAATCTTTATCCCTTCTGAGATGAGCGGGCTCCAGTTCCTCTGCACCCAGGTTTCGACGGATTTGGGAGAGGGCCAGAGCCCGGTAAATTGCCTGATGAGGCCTCTGTCTGCAAGACTGATTTCCAACCTGCAAGTTTCTTCTAATGGCAGTTCTACGCTTGGGATGCATTCCAGTTTCTTGACAAATTTCTGTTGAGCTGCTGACGACGGTCTCTTGGAAGCCTCGGCCACAAGTTTCCTGAATGCATCAATATCTGGCAAAGGGGGAGAGGTGGGTACGACTCCCTCACCAGCGTCCATGGCTGGGGGACCCCTGCTCACTGCTCGCTGCGCTGTGCTCCACGCTTAGGTCGCGCTCCTCACACCCTCACGCTCCTCACGTACTGACAAAAGTTTTGCATGAGTCTGATGTATTATTGAGCCAAACTTTGTTTCATATTTTAAGAGATGTCATGTATGGTTGTTAAAGAAACTAGTTGCTAATCAATAATGCATATAAGAATGAGATTTTTCAGCAGAGGTAGCCATAGTCGGGGTAACAGAGGAAGATGAAATTGGAACAGGGGCCCTAGAAGGCCAAGGTTTTCTATACATTTTGATGTAGACTCGCAAGAGTTGAGACAACTATTTCAAGATGAATTTTTTAACTGGATTGGACAAGGAGTGATCCAACCTAGGCCATAAAGGCATCCCTTCCAAGCCCCACTTGTCCCTGGTATCCTAGTGCCCCCTCATGTCTCATTACAACCCGAAGTCCCTGAAAACGAAGGATGACAAGAGATTGTCCATCCGACAATCTCCCAACATCGTGGCTGGCCTAACTTGCCTCTACCTTCTCCTTCACCTGTTAATCAAATTGTCCAAGATGCCCCTGCCCACTCACCAGTATAGTCTCCCCATGCAAGCAAAAGGTTAAAAACTGAGGCCCACCATGCTCCTGATAAAGGAAAAGTCATTGCTGCCCCATCCCCCCCCTTAAATGACTCTTCCAAATCCGTGTCATCTCACATGCATTTGAGAGATGATTGCTCTCATGTTATTAGTGAGATTAGGTCTAAAGGCTCCACACAACTTGTTGGAGCCACCTTTGTTTTTCTAGCCCGTCTTGAATTTCATGTGTTAATTCTCGAAATCGAAAGATGGTTTTTGTATTTTCCATCTGTGGTTTCAAAATCTCTGAAGTCTTATCACGCAAGCAACGGTAATTATTGTACTCTCGAGGCAAGTTCTACTTTTTGTCAAAATTTTCCCCCCTTTTGTTCTACCTTGGGATTTCGTATGTTGGATGCTATAGATCACGTAGTTCACAAGTCTCGAGCAACGAAATGGCGAAATCGCTTTAAATTTTTTCCCAGGGCAGTAACGGGAGTAAAATTTTCCTAAATCACGATTAAACATCATCGGGTTTTCACACCTCGGCGTTCACTAAATCCAAAAGTCTTATTGTCATAACCCCGATAGCTGAAACCACAAAGTCCTTATTTTAGTAACCCGTGTCAAGGTTAAATGTAAAATCTAAGCCATGGTTAAGTTCTATCGGCAATTCGCCACTCGGCGTGTTCTCTTTTAAAAAGCTACACTGTCTAAGACCCGAGTCGCGAAGTCGCGATAAAGATATGAACATAATTAATTAAACACTTAATCCGATTTTATCCTCCCTTTTAATTAAAATGTATCATCGCAATCTCGCGGTTTCGCGACTTGGCATGAAAACTTCCCGGAAGTTATGCCTTCGAAGCTCCGAGTCGCGATATGGCGATATAAATAATTACGTAATTAATTAAGTGCCTAATCAAAATTATGTTTTTATTAACCAAAGTCAATCATCGCAATTTCGGGTGTTAGAGGTTCAAAGGGTTAAAGAAAAAATTCCCGATACAACGAGTACCGAGAGATTAATTAACTTTGGTAAAACTGGATTAATTAAATTAAATCAGTATCTTTCGTGTTTTGATGCTTGCACAGTTTACAAAGCAGTCTTAATTCTTCCTTACACCAACTAACATTTCAAACCGCCAAAATTTATGGCATTAATTAGAAATAAGGCGAATCGAAAAATAAAGATTGGGTTTTTATTGCTAAATTTATTTCTAAACATAATTTGACCGATCTGTTCTTAAAAAGTACCGAGTTTTCGAATATATAGAGCTGTTATTCGTTATAACAAATTCATTTCAATATTACGCAGAGCACACTTTCTCAGCGAGCTAACTTCTGTATGTATACATATTTTTATCGCAGAAGAGCTAAAGCAGGATCTCCCGTCATGGTCCCGTGAAAAGCATCTAAAGCTAGCGTTGAGGTTTCAGGACAAGGTTCGGACAATGTCACTGATACTTCACCTCGAAGTGTCGAATCTGTCCTGAACTGGTCGTTCGTTTATGATGTTCTGCAGGCCGAATTAGTGGATTATTCTGATGATTCCAGCGATAATGAAAAAGACGACATAACCACTAAATATAAGATCGTCATTCAATCAGGAATGCATAAAGTAGTAGCCAGGCCGCGAATGCTCCCCTACTATGATATGGTCTGATGGGCATTAGACCATGTGGACATACCAACCAGAACCATCATCAATGAGCAGAAGGTCACCATCGGGACTTTCAAACCTGAACATCTGCAAGCCATGTACAAGTTGCCCACAACATCCGACCTTACATATGATGCCGAATTCTTGGAAAAGTTCAAACAGAAGGAATGTGTGCAGTATGAAAAGACTATGTCTAGCTTAATAAGAGATTGGGTTTCACACCCTGCGAAGTTCAGGGCAGACAACAATGGTATATATTCAATAGCTTCCTTGGAACCACAGTTCAAGTATGTAGCTATGATGACATGCAGATTATACGGGAGAGAGGACACCTCACATTTCTTTCTTCAATGGGTGCCACTAATACATCAAGTCGCCGAAGGCTGTTCCTTCGACTGGGCGAAAATGCTGTTTGATAGCTTGACCAGTCAGGTTACAGAGTATCGGGCGCAGAAAGAGAGAGGAAAAATTTCTTAATTTTTTATGTCCGCATACATTATGGACGTTGTGTGTTTTCTAACACCATTTCCCTTAATGAGCTGGAGTTGGACTCCAGCAGAGGATGAGCCCATCCACGTCTATCATTCAAAATTGTGGGAAAACAAAGCGACATATTTTGTATATGAAATCTTCAACTGGGTGATGGTACCGCTGCATGTCACTATTTTCTGCCACCTGCCACCCAGGATCTCGAACAGTATAGTGACGAATTTGAGAAGCATAGATGACTGGTATGTAGAATCTGAATTCTCATATCTCAGAGTTTTCAGGGCTTCTGTTCCCCTGCATGAATTGCCATTATTCATCCCCGACAAGCTGGCTTGTCGTGAGGTTGCTAGACAAACAGTAATCGGTGGTATAAGCAAGGAGCTTAAGGGATACTCAAAAAAGGTATGGCCACCTTTTCTTGTTCATTTAAATTCATATTCTTTGTTAGATTTCAGGCATGCTAAAGCTGAGACAATAGCCCTAGAAGACCTAAAATTGGTCCTTATTGAATTCAAGAAGCACGATCCGCAAAGGGTCATGAGTAATCATTTGGCCAGTTGCGGACTCAAGAGATTTGAACATGAAAATTCGCCCTCGGATGAAATTTTCCGAGGCGCAAGATCTTATGCCAAGATTTTAGCTCCGATACAAACCTTGGCACCTGAAGAGAGGGCCGATGTTCTGAAATTCCAAGAACATCGACGCAGTTGTCTTCTCGCAGTATTACGGTGTGAGAATCCGAGTACAACGAAGGTGAAACAAAAAGATGCCAAAGGCTCCAAGGATGTGACTCCCGGTCAAGAAAAACACCAGGACGGGGAAGAGAAAACTAAGAGTCCAAAAGCAGAGATAAAGACTCCCGACCCGCTGAAGAAGCAGACTCCAGTTACTACCCCAGGATAATCAGCAAAGCAAATCAAAGATCCTATCACATCTGTTACCCCCTTGCAGTCAACTCAGGGAAATATTGACGCAGGGTGGATCTTAAATGAAGAATTGAGGCCTATAAGGGTGGAAGAGCTCCCTCCAAATGAGTTCTTCTTTGATAAGAAGAGAAAGGCAGTGGTAAATAGAGAATTCTATCAGGAAGGGGAATCGACAGCCAAGAAATAAAAAGTATTGACTGATGGGAAGGACAAGAAGAATGAACAATTCACGACGGAAATAGCTGGGACACTAGGGGCATATGCCACAATGAACCAATTTTCAGTTGGGGTTTTGAAAAACCAGCTGAAATGAAAAAATTACCTCATCAAAACCCTAGAAGCCAGACTAGCCACAACAACGGAGGCTGCCAAAGACCAGGCGAGTGTAGGAATAGAGCAAGCAAGGTTGGCCGATAAAAGTGAGATAGAGATGCTCAAGACTAAGCTCGAACAAGAACATCTGGTGGTTCGGAATGGTCAGATGCAAGCGGGCCATCAAAAATATTTGATCGAACAACTACAGGCTAGAGTGGAAATCACCGAAAGTAAAGTGATAAATATCGGGATGTTCCAGTCCCAGGCGATGGAGATTCGGAGCAGAGTTTCTGCAGCCCAGCTAAATTTACTCGCCAAGATAGAGGTGATTCGGGACAACTGCTTGTTGGTTAATCAAGTTTTGGAAAATTTATCTGTTAGAGAAAGAGAAGTTGGAGCAGCACGGGTCACCTTTCAAGAGGCTGTGATAGCTACAAACAACAGGGAATCGGGAAGTACTCCCAGGTTTACCATTTTGGAGCAGACCAGAGGAAATATTCTATTAAAAGAATGGGAACACAACATCTCGGAAGGTAAGCTGCAAGCCAAGAGGGTAACAAAATCCTTAGAAGAGGCTTTTAGTTCTATATATGGTAATCTGCTAGGCATTGATAGCAGAGGTAATGCCGAGGCATTGATTCAAATGAATATGGAAAAAATATCACTTGATTTAAATGAAAAAGAGGAAAGAGATTCAACCGAGATCTCACAAGTGACTATGGCAGACATAGTCCAAATAGATAAATGTACGATTAAACCAAGTGTGCAATTGTACGCTATTGACATCATAGACAGACAGATGAAAGACAGGTTGCCGCAATTAGCCCGAGATTGTTACTCTTTTGAAGCCAATTGTCAAGCAGAACTGTCAAGGCTGATATCTCGGTTGGTGGAAAGGTGTGTGACTTGTACCTAACATGCGTGAGGACAAGCTTCTGGCACCAAATAAAGACACAGAGAAATAAATGGAACGATTTCTCTCCTCCTTATCGTAACTGAAAATTTTGCAACGATTGAGATTCCATCTTATTGTAAAACTATATAAATATACCATAGAAAGAAAGAAACAGGGCTGGACCTTTTTGTGTCGATTGTAACAGAGGTTTTACATTTTGAGAGTTAATATAAAGCAAATCCGAAGATTCTCAATTCCGTCACGACTATGTTATGAGTTTGTTTTCTTGTATCTCATATTTCGTTTCATTTCATATTTGTATCTGATGAATGCTTCACTATAATTTAGTGCAACCTCTACTATAGTGAATGCATTTTGGTTTTCTATATTGTTTACTATTTTTCCTCTATACCAGCTATCAATAGTTATAAGACCAGTCAACACTTTCATAATTATATATATGTTTTATGCTTCATCGGGTTATTTCTTCACATTTTTCTTCTTCTGTTTATACGTGAGATTCTCCCTTGATAGGAGCCTTACTCGATAGACAGCTAAATGTTTTCTCCCACCTCATACATTTTATTAAAATATAACCCAGTTACGAGAAAGAGCCTTTGATTTGCACCCCTTTTTCATTCCTGAAACCGTAAACTCTCTCTTATACGACTGAATTGAGACATCACTTAAATTCCCCCTGAAGTTTTCTTATTTTTACTGTTCCTCCATGACTGTCCCTGTACCAACACAACCCAATATCGAACCTAGATTATCAAATCAAACACACATTGCCTTAAACCTTTTCGATACCATTCTTAAAACAACCACTACCCGGGTTGAACTCGAATGTTCATGGGCAACGATTGAACAGGATATAAACATCCAGGAACAATTGGAAGCTAGACAACACCAACACAGAAATCATCCCTAGTTTCCCTTGCCGAAGGTTGACGTTTCTCTTTTATCTACCCTTTACCCACTTTCGGATGCCTAGACACTATACTTCTAAGCCTTAAGTACAGACTATGGAACAACATCTTTTTGGCGCCGTTGCTGGGGACCGAAGTTACGAAATTTTTTCCCTGGGAAAACGACATTTTTTTTTAATTGAAAGTGTTACCCTTTAATAGTGAACAAAGAGTACACACCTTTTAAGGCTTTCCAATCTTTCACTTGGCGACTCCACAAATAATAAACTGGCATCCAGTCGAAGGAATACCAGACAAAACCTGGATGGTAAGCAGATTACATCCGTTACCGATCCCGAGAATATTCTAAAGGCGAGAGGCTCTCTTAAGCCAACTGCTGCAGTCTATAAGCTTAAAAACCTACAACTAAAGACTAAGAGTTCTTATGAACCTTCAACTTCACGCAGTCCTCTCTTTGATACTAAATATCTAATGTCAAACTGCTCCGAAGTTAGGAGTGAGATTCATTCGACAATCCCCTTAGTACACAAAGGAAAGGGCCCTTTTGAAATTTCGTCGACAGTTGACATACCATATTTCCTTCAGTTAAATTTCCCGACCTCACCTAATTCTGAAGAGTGTGTTACACATTCGGTTTCCACACCCATCGGTTCTCCTGATTTTGTCTCTTGTAAATCTGAGGAACCAAGTCCTCGCGTTCCTTATCATTCATCGTCGGATTTTACTCTTCACGAAGAAAATAAAGATTCACTTTTAATTTTCCGAAACCCCCTTTACGACTTTCCACTAATAACGATGGCAGCCGTCGGAGGAGGAGGTGGAGGGGTTATCGGAGGAGGAGGGGGAGGAGCTCCTGTAGGAGGAGCTGGAGGCCAAGGGCCTGCCCCCCCTCCTAGAGTGTTTGCGAAATTTGCAGCAAGATATGCTCCCTTGGTATTTCCTGTTCCTCTGCACGACCTTGCCGAAAATTATATAAAAAATTTGCCAAAATTCACTGGGGAACGAGATCTGACCACAGCCGAACACATTAATTTCTTCAATCAATTCGCAAACATCCTAGGTATCGAACATGAGGATGTGTATTCGAGACTTCTTGTCCAAACCTTCGAAGGCCAAGTCCAAACTTGGTTTCAAAGTCTACCTGCAGCATCTATCTTGTCTTATGATGCCTTGGAAGATGCTTTCCTTAGACAATGGGGTGAAAGAAAGGACCACCTATATTATTTAACCGAATTTGGGTCTTTAAGAAAAAAAAATTCAGAAACGGTTATGTATTTTATTCAAAGATTCAACAAGCTGTATAACAAAATCCCAGCCGAGGTTAAACCATCCCAACCCACGACCAAAGTAACTTTCGTAGGGGCCTTTGAACCGTATTTTGCACTCCTTTTGTGAGAAAGAAGGGGAGCCACTCTAAACCGAATGCAGGATGACGCTGTAGAAATTGAGTCAAATATGATGGATTTTGGTAAGCTTAAAGCTAAAGTAGAAATGGGAAACCGAGAAACTAAATGCTTTAGAGAACAAGCAGGTCCGTCAGGGTCTAATAGACCCACAGATGACAAAGTAGACGATATGGCCAGGGTGATTAAAGAATTGTCTAATAAAATATCTAGAATGGAGCTAGAACAAGCCAAAGCTGATTCTTTCGCCAAAAAGGATTTCAAGAGGAACCCCAACCCCCCAAACCAGTAAAGACAGATAAAAAACGAAGACCAAAAAATACAAGCTCCCCTAAAGAGTGAAAATTTTATAGGAGCGAATGATCTTCAAGATTTCGGAGATTCGGATAATGATGTCACGAACTTCGGTGATGACTGCACACAACTGTATCTGACTAGAGAAGATTATGAAAAATCTCTAAACACTCAACAACCGTCGGTTAAAGGTGAAGAAAGTGATCATACTGACCTTTATGGCTCTCAACTAGAAACTAAAATGATAATGGCCGAGATCCAACCTAAGTACAACTTAAGATCTAAGAGTAAGCCCATTTCAACTACTCAACCTAAGAAAATACTCCCAAGAGGTAAAACTTATGAGCCTACTCCGGAAGAGACCCTATTACCTAACAACAAAGAAAAAGTAGTAAGCACACAAGAGTCCGAAGTGGGAAAAGTTGAGACCCAAGCACAAGGAACCGAAACAACTAATAAAATTACGCCTTCAACCAAGACCATGAGTAATAAAGCGGTCCAGACGAATAAGTCAGAAAGGAAGGATTTGGAAGTCCCAACTAAAGAAACAGACAAGGTGAGTGGAGTTTTCAGTTTTGAAAATGAGATAAATAAAATTAAGATACCAATCCCTCTAGTAGAATTGGCAAAAACCCCCATTTATCGGAAGCAGATTACCAAAGTGATGGGTGTCTCAGAGCTAGAAAGCCAGTCTGACATTTTAAACCTGGAAGTTGACAAACCTAACATCACTTTTGGTCCACATTTTGAAGGGGCCAAAGACACTATTGCTCCCTTTTATATCACTTTAAATGTATACGATCAATTGCTACATAATTGCATGTTAGACTCCGGAGCCTCCCATAACGTTATGCCTAAAATTATTATGGACAAATTGGGTCTCCAGATCACCAGACCTTACGGATATCTTTACTCTTTTGACTTGAGAAGGGTTAAGTGTATGGGAATGATCAAGGATTTAGTAGTTACCCTGGCACATGTCTCGGTTAAGAGTATCTTGATGGATGTGGTTATTGCTGATATTCCCCATAAGTATGGCTTACTGTTGTCTAGGTCATGGGGAACCAAGTTGGGGGGTTCTCTTCAATTGGATATGACGTTTGCCACAATTCCTGTCTTTGGTGGGCAATTTACTCGGTTGTACAGAGAAACGAGGTTAGCATATACAGTAAGCGACCCTCAAAACCCGAACAATTTCCCTATTTACATCGCGGATCAAGATTTAGGAAATTGTATCTTATCTTT
>SNQJ01S0060443.1:36674-50086 GCA_010110895.2 Picea sitchensis
GGTAGAACTCTAGAGGACCTCGAAGGGATTCAGAATTCATGAAGCATCGAGACCAAATGAATACAGTTGGAACTCAAGAAGAACCCCCAATATATGATCTTACTACTACAAATGGTTAAATCTCGAAGGGATAACCTTTTTGGCTGTCTCGAACACGACCTTGTGCGTAACCCCTATGTGAGAGGGGGATCCCAGCTATGCTTATATGAAAATTAGATTTTCTCTCCCTATCACAAGATGCTAATATTTTTTTGATTCTTTGGAGATTTTTACTCACAACCTAATCCAAAGCGCTAATCCTAGTCTAATGTTGGTGGAAGAATCTAAAAACAAAAATTTTCTAGATCGATTTTAACTAGCATTAGTTTTAGTGGTCGTTCTTTACTCAGAGGTGAATGAGAGTGAAACTGATGATGTTACGACTTGAATCCCAAAGAAGCAAAATAAAAATGATAAGCAATCGTTTCTTTCAATGAACTTCTATCTATAGGAAGGAGAAGAGTTTTCTCTCTTTCAATATCAAACACAATAATGCAAAAATTTCATGCAATTTCTTTCAACAAGAATCCAATTCAATGCTAAATTATTCAGAAATTGTTTCTAATATCCAAAAACCAATCATGAAAAGGTATATTTTTGTTTGAATATGAATATTAATTGATTCTATTTAATGCTTCTTATTTGAACAAGATTTCACTATTGCATTTTTTAGACAATTGGAAGAAAGTATCATATAAACAAAAAGAATACTCTCACAACAATCAAATAAGAAGCAAAAACAAATCCAAACTTTTCAAAAATAAATCCAAAATAAAAAAACTCACTCAAGAAATTTTCTTGGAAAGATACAAAGATCAAAGACCAAATGGAACAGTACAAATATCTCTGATCTTCCTTGTAACAACTTTCAAACGATCATATGAACGAGAAAGTATCGAAAATGAACTCAAAATATCGAAGAGAAATAGTGATTTCAAAACAAGGAAATATTAAAAAAAAATCCAAACAAAGACCAAAAAGTCTTAGAAAGAAATTTGTTGCAAGATTTATAGAAGACACAAGCTGACACAACAAGTCCTGAGCAAAAGAAGAACCCAAAATATCACACCCAGCACAGGTATCCAACAATTTTTCAAAAGGGAGAAAATTCGGTGCTCTGGTTGTATAAGCACCAAAGCGCTACAACGCTCCCTAGAGAACTACAGGGGAGTGTCGATACTGAAATTAGCGATCTGGCTGTAAAGGAAGAAGGGCCCAGGTTTCTGAGAATGAAAAAAAATCAACCCAAAAAATAAAAACTCAAGAAGGCTTGATCATTAGTCTGTGTGAGATGACTTCAGGACTGACAAAAAATGTATAAAAGAGAAAAATATAGTGAGCAGGATCTGAAGAAGAGAAAAAACTAAGCCAAGACCAAGGAAAGAAACTGAAACTGAAAGCTTCTATCCCCAATATGGTCGCCAATTTCTGTTGTAGGAAAATTCCCTTGTGTACAGGCGAATGTCCTCTTGGATCCTAGACCCATATGACCAAGACAGAAAAATGCTAACATTGAACACTGGCATTCCTTTAAATGTAGCTAAATTAGTCAAAGGAAAAAGAGGAATAAAGCATGATGTACCTTTTTCTGAAGTTTTTCCTTGCTCAGTCTAGGATAAACTTGATCTTCAAGCCCTTTAATGAGTTCTGCAATTCAATAGACAACAAAGACAATGCATTCTTCCTATTCTACCAAGATTAGTTTAAACTAGATTTATCAAGAATAGACAAGCCTATGCAAACATACACAAAATTGAAGGAAACAAGACAAGCATATATTAATGAGAACTTAACAAGGTACTTACAATCTGTAGATGTGGATGCAACAACCTCACCAAGTCCTCCTTGTCCAACCCCTTGCTAGAAAGACCCATGATCACAATGACAATTCTTTTCACTAATATTCTCCTCCTTTTCACCATGAGAATGCCTCCTTTTATAGGCTTTGAGAGGCTCAACCACCTTATCTATCTTTGGAATAAGTTGAGGATATCACTCCATCAGTTGTGGTATCTCCCTTAGATACAACCTATAACTCAGATTCGAGCCAAACCAACTCAAATTATTTCTATATGTCCTTAGAGATAAGGGGGATTCCTCCCCAAGATTCTCTCAATAGATCAACACTCTCTTAAATCTGGCAATAGAGTGTTATAGCGCTCCTTGATAAGTGGACAAGAAGCGCTATCTCTCCCTGCATGTGAGAAGGGGAGCGTTGATCTTCAAAATTTCATTTAAGATGATCATTCTTTAAGGAAAAATATTTGTAAGATTTTCCAAATGATGTGTTTTCCTCTTCTAACATGTTTTAGAGGGTGTATCAAGTGTTCTTATGGTGTCGTCCGCAATGCGACACATGAGGGACAAAAATGCGATGTTTGTGACACTTGAAACAAAGTGCGACACTTACGATAATGATAGTGGGACATTATCAAAGTGAGGAATTTTGACGTGTAACAACCACTATTTGATCACACTTCTTGATAAAATTGTGGTAATATCTTGTAAATCCTAAGAATCTTCTATGTTTCTTCAAGGTTTTGGGAATTGGCCATTCCCTCATAGCTTTAATTTTGTTAAGGTCCACTTTTACACCTTCATGAGATACAATATGACCAAAATATTCCACTTCTTGAATCCCAAAGGCACACTTGGAAGGTTTGGAATACATTTTTCTCTCTTACAAATGTTGTAATACTCTGTCAACATGTTTTACATGCTCTTCCCAGGATTTGTTGTAGATTAGTATGACATCAAAAAATACTAACAAAACTTTTCTAAGGAAGGTTTTGAAAATAGAATTCATCAAGCTTTGAAATGTTGAAGGTGCATTAGTAAGTCCAATGGCATAACCAAAAACTCATAATGACCTTCATGCATTCCAAAGGTTATTTTGGGAATGTCTTCCTGCCTCATTCTGTTTTGATTATATCTCAAACAAAGATCCAACTTAGTAAAGAAAATTGATTCACGCAATTCATCTAATAATTCATCAATGACATGAATAATAAACTTATCTTTGATGGTCATTTTGTTAAGTTGTCTATAATATGGAAACATATTCCATTAACCATCCTTCTTTGTAACCATCACCACTGGTGAAGAGAAAGAACTTTGGATAGATTGAATGATGTCTATCTTTAACATTTCTTGGATCATATTCTCAATCTTACTCTTCTATGCATATAGATTTATGTACGGAATAATGTTAGGTGGTACACTTCCTAGTTGTAAATGAATATCATGGTCATAATCTCAAGTAGGTGGAAGACCCTTAGGCATCTCCCCAAATACCTTGGAATGGTTGTCGATAACTATTTGGAGATCCACTGGAGTAGAGGATATATATGTTTGAACATCTAGTGAGCAAAATTGTACAATTAAAACATGGTGTCCCCTTTTGATTAATTTTGTCATTCTCTTAGAGCTTATCACCTTAGTGTTGTGACATCCACAAAAACCCACTAAAATTATTGAGCTTAGAGGATTTTAGTGGACACCCACCTACCAAAAATTTAGCAAGGTACTCATCACTACTAATCTAAGAAACTATTCATTCATAAGACTACCTTTTGTACACAATATCCAAAGTATATCTAAGGAAAGAGTGACCAACAAAAGGTCCTTCAAATTACATTGATCATTGCTTCCCCTCCATATCCAATTGAAACCTTAATCCCCTTTTCGAGAATCCCCTCTATAGTGATGTGCTCTCTTCTCGACCTATATGACCTTGGTTTAGACATCACCGAGCCTTTGTTTATCGAATAGTGTTATCGAAACAATGTATTGGGAGAGGATGCCCCTAGAAACCTTTCTCAACCACACATATCCTAACGACTATGCATTATTTGATGTTTGAACCATCTTCCTTCTCCCGGGACCCATACCTTAGGAAAACATGTCAAAAGAGGATCATCCTTTGCAATTCTTGGAAAAACTTCAATTGAAAATGTATAAAAATGGGCCACTCACCCTATTCTTTATGATATTTAGGGAACATAACACTGTTTCACTAAATTCCCATACAATCCATGCAATTCACCTTTTATTAATGCACGATTTTCGAATAAAACCCCTTTTTCGTCATCGGGAAAAATAATTGTTGGAATATTAGTCCGATTATGAGAATTTTTACCACTTTCAACCACAATATGTAATCTTCAAATTTACAAAATATATCATTTATGAGATTGCACATTCAATATATCCTTGTGTCCATATAACCATGAAATACAAAATCAACAGTATCCACATTAAGGTACCAGGTACACTAATTTATGTGGAAACCCAAATGGGAGAAAAACACATAGTGTACATATATATATATATGTATATATGTATATATGGAGAGGAGAGGTAAGCCATTCCTGGCGGAAGGAACCAGCCTCCAAATTCTCTGGTAACAGTTGGAGGATGCACTTGACGGAGGAGCTGCAACTCACGTTCTCCAGCTGCTACCTGTGGGAGGGCTATGACCACTCTATTTTACATAAACCAGCCTGAAGGAGCTCAAATCCTTGATTTCTCAAGAGCCAACCCAGGAAGGAGACTATGACACCCTGATTTGGGCACCAATGGAAGATACCCATCTCTTTGGGTTCATCAACCCAGGAGGAGGATGCAACCCTCTTTCCTTGCCCGTCATGCATGTGAAATATATAAGTGTAGACTCAACTTTTCACTACCATTGATCAACCTATATCTTCCACTATCACTGATACATCAACCAACCCATCACAAAAAAAAATGTGGAAATAAAACACAAATATACATAATACAATAGAGAAAAAATATACATGGTTCTGCCAGTGTAGACTCGTCCATGAGGAGAAATATCAGGAGTCCTTCCCTTTTATTGTCAAAATTAAAATGAAGGATTCTGGCCCTAGCTTACACCCATTGCTTAACTTCTTCATCTTTCTCTCCATTATCCTCTCCCAAAATACAATATTCACAATGATACCTGACCATAATAAATTTCCCTCATGAGGGTTTCCTTATAGGGAAAAACCCTAACATTGATTCTACCGTCAGATCGTGACACTTATAATGAATGGTCCAGATTTTGTAATTACACAATATACTTTTATAAGGAAAAATTTCCTTCTAGGGTTTCTCCCAGGGCATCCCAGTTGAACTCTCTTACTCCCAGGACACATTTCCTTGGTTAATTTGGAAATGGCTGGCCAAAGGTGTACTAGCGGTTTCATTATGCATTCTAAACCTCTCAACACCTTCTCTATGTGAGTCACCCTGAGACAATGTCCAATTGCGATTTTCTGTCTACGTGTTATTCGCATGCCCTTCAAGGTTTTGGTTGCGTGCCCAAATCCTTCATCACCAGATGGATTGGTTAGTTTCTTCTTGAGCTTTGCGTTTTGATCCTCCATATTTAGACCACGCAGCAAATTATTAGTAAATGCATGCAATGGGGAGATGCATGGCTTCCGTTTCTGTCTTTTTAAAATGAAACACGATTGATCAGGAAATGACATCTGCACACATAATTACATCATAAAGCACATCAAACTTCAAAATACCACTTCCTTGGAGCTTGCTTTTAGGCCATACAATCTCTTAGATCAACATACATACAAATTTTATTTGCTGACCTCAATACCCACAGTGAAAACACTACACTCAGAAATATCTTCATCCAAATCCAGGAGAAAATTTGTCTACATCCTAGCATTCCAAGATGCAAATCTTTTGCATACAATTTAAAAATGGTCCTAGTGAGTCATGTATGGCTTGTGAAAATATTTCATCCAAAGATATACCTTTCTTTTGTGAAAACTAACCTATAACAAAGTCTAACCTTGTACCACTTTTTCCTCCATCTTCTTCCCATAAACTTGTAACCATTTTATTCTTCAATTCTCTTTTCTGGTAAGCAAAGTGAACCAGGTCCCAAATTAAGTTTATTTACCAGGAAGTCCATTTCCTCTTTCATTCCTTACTCCACTTCTTTAGTGTCTACATGCATTTCCTCTTCATACTTGTTCAGGTTCACTAGAATCATTCAACAATAAGTAATACATTGAAGGTATTATGGATTGAGGGGGTCTATAACACGGTGAATCTTCTAACAACACTTGGAGAGTTTGAGGTCCTTGTTTCCTATTTTGTACATTTTTCTTTGAACCTTTGGAATTTTTTTGTGATTTCATCAAGCAATGTATATTCTGGTTTTCTTTTCCTGTTTCTTTCCATGCAAATGATCTTGCCATGACAACTACTCATCCGAATGTGACATCTACTCCCTAATGATTTGTACAGTTTTCATAATCCCATGGCGATAATAAAATCATTAACAAAATTATCCAATAGGGGTACACTAGCGGATTTTATACTCAAACTTTGTTCTATTTTCTTTATCAATATGGACAAATGCTTCACAACGAAAATTATTCAAAGGAATAGTTTACCTTTGTTTGTCCATACCTCCCTAAGATTCCTACCATCCAAAGAGCTTGAAGTTATTTTGTTTATTAAGTAAACAATTGTATTTACAACATCTTCCCAAAGCTGTAAGGGAAAACCAACATACAATCTCATACTCCTTCCATGTTCCATGATTGTCCTGTTAATCCATTCTAACACGCCATTTTCTTGTGATGTTCCTACAACTGTCTTCTCTCTACAAATACCATGGGTATGAAAAATAATCATCGACTCCTTGCCTATTGACCAGCCTCCATTATTTGAGACACTTCAGCCTTTTTCTTGTCTCATTCTTAGCCAAAACTTTCCATTTCCTAAATGTATCAAAACATCATATTTTTAGAATGCAATAAGCCAAGTTTTTCTAGTTTGCATCATCAATAAAAATCATATTAGAGCCATTAAAGGATGATACCTAAGCTGGTCCCCATACATATGTATGCACAAGAGCTCTAACTCTTTCACTCTTCTTTTCTTTTCCAGCTAAATATGACTCTCTTTGTTTCCATAAACAGTAACTCCACCAATCAAAATTAATTTGTTTAATATATGACAATAAATTTATTTTGTAAAGTATATCTACCCCCTTCTCACTCATGTGTCCAATCCTATGATTCCACAATGTTATCCACTCCTATAGAGCTAAATATATAGAAGAGTGATTATTACGATTTTGTAAATACAATGTACCTACCTTCTCTGTTTTTGTTATCACCGGTGATCCTTTGGTGACTTTCCACACCTTATCTATAAATATGGATATACTACATTCACTTTCCAACTTCCCTCTTGGGAATTATATTTTTCATAGATGAAACATGTCTTACCTCTTTCAACAACCATTGGTTTCCCTCATTTTCTTTATTTTTACCTTTCTTGTTCCAACAATTTTACATGGTGCACATCACTGTATCTGAACTGTCCAAAATAGCAACTTGGTATAAAACTGAAAATGTTTCCTGTAAGGGGTGTGGCATGAAGTGAGGAAACCCACGAGATTTAGCTACAAGACTCATAAATATTATCTATAGAGAGATAAAGCATCTTGTAACATCACCTAATTAAATTTGCTTCATGATTTTTCTCCTGTTGTCCATATCTTTGTTTTTAGGGCTTTGTAGTCTTTCTTTAGATGCCCTTTATTCCCACAATTACAACACTATCTTTCCCAATATGGATTTGGGACATGCCATTCCTATATTCCCAGGTTCCCTACACCCTTTCCTCCTATCCTTTTTGTCTTCCCACATTTTACCACATTTAACTTACATTACCCTAATGTCTCTTTGTGATTTTCCTTCACATTTCCTTGCTAGGAGTAGCACCAAAAACATTATCAAATTTTAGAGTGTTTGAACTAGAGACATAACGCCAAAAACATATCAAATTTTAGAGTGTTTGAACCAGAGACAAAGTTACTTACAACCATGACCAAGCCATTCTAGCTTTATGGAAATGAGCACAAGATTAGAAGATCCCCGACCTCATCATAAAATTCCACTTTTATAGAACTTAGCTGATTAGTAATCATATTAAACTCATTTAAATGATCTGCAACAGACCCACCTTATGACATGTTCGTATTAAATAATCACTTCATTAGAATAGATTATTGGATGCTGATGGTTTTTCATACAGTTTATCCAATGTGTCCATCAAATCCTTCGTTGTATTTTCTTTTGAAATATTGAAGGCCACTGAGGCTGCTGGCTCAGCCGTATCGTTCCTAGTGCCTTTATGTCAAGAACCTTTATGATATAAATAATGGTTTATCTGCATCTTCCATAACTGGTAGTTTTAGCCATTAAATTTGTCGACCCTAAACTTTTCATCTTCCGCCATTGCTCCCACTCGAACTAGGAACCCTTTTTTCCTGGGAGTTACCTTTTGCTCTGATACCAATTGTTAGAAAAATAGGATCGTGAAGCAATAAAATAAAATAAAAATGTGTAAATAAAACACAAAAGATACACAATACAATAGAGACACATATATGTGTTTCACCCAGTGTGGGCTACGTCCACTATAGAAATTTATAGGTCCTTCCCTTTTATTATCCAACAAAATGAAGGGATACAACCTACAACAAACCCACTGTAACTTCATCTTCTTTCTCTCATAGTCTCCTCTCTCAGAATACAATATTCACAATGATACACAACTGCAATACAATTCCCTCATAAAAGAGGGTTTCCTTCTAGGCAAAAAAACCCTAACATAACTTCTACCGTCAGATCGGAGGCCTTATAATGAATGATATATATTTACAATGAAACTACAATATACATTTACAAGGGAATTTTTCCTTCGGGGGCAATAATATCTTTTACTCAGAAATATCGAGCGACCAATACGAGATTTTCTGGGTTAAATTCCCAGAAGAATTTTTCCACTGGATAAAGAGGCTCTAAGAAGCTCCAGAGTTCCAAGGATGAGCCAAGATGATATGCATTTGGGACATCAAAAAGCTACCAGCACTTCAGAGGTTGGATTGTCCAGTCACGCGAGCAGTTGATTTCTGGGTCAGCACCACATTAGAAGGATATATCATCGAATTTGTAGCTAAGAACCACCAACATTTCTCGTGAGAAGAGGCAATTTTCAAGAAAGATGCAAGGGGAATATTGTTGAGAGAAATACCCCTGTGGATTAAGGTTTTCTTGATGGAGGAGGGGATGTTGACTATGTCCCCAAACGACATGGCAGTATAAACACCCTCGCTTGGGGTAGGGAGAGGTGGGGTGAGAGTCATGGCATGAGAGAGGGGAAGGGTTCTTTGACAAATGGGGGGGAAACAACAAGAAACAAACTCAAGAGACAATCGAGCTGTGAGGAGATCCGAGATAGTTGAGAAGTGGTGGCACGAAAATATCAAGAAATAAGCAAGATAGTTTGAGAAGTTGAGGAAAGAAGGCGGATCAGGAGAAGTAGAGGAAAGACAAAGGGAAGAGTTGCAAAAGATGAGAAGACAGGAATGACTAGCCAGTCAAAGATTAAATGAGAGAGAAGCACATAGAGAAATAAGTCCCCAGGAGGTGGGAGAAGAAGGAGAAGGTGAAGACGTAAGAGAGGAATAAGAAAACATAAATCTTGAAGAAGAAAGAGAAGATTCATCCTCGATAACAAGAGATATCAGGAATCTAGTTGAAGAGATTGTCCAAGTGGAAGCAAATGAGACCCCCTAGATCAAGAAAACTGCCTCGAAGCCAGTGGTGCCAGCCCCGAATCACCCATACCCCAAGTGTCTTCTATACAAGCAGTAAGTTTGATACTACCTTCTCATGCTAGTTATGTTCCAGTACAATTAATTAGTCAGTCACAACCAAGAAGTGCGAGTACAGGGAGGATATTGGGATCCCCTGGTAGATCGCAAGCAGGACCATTAGGATTTATATTGATAGGAACAACAAGATCAACAATGGTTAGCCATGTGGTAGGTTCAATTTCTCGATACCCAGAATTTTTGGGTAAGGGCGATGAAGACGTTGAGCAACACTTGTTCTTGTGTGAAGCAATATGAAGATCTAGAGGGACTCTAGATGTGAATAAGTTGGTCGAGTTCCAAAATACCTTGAGAGGTCGTGCTCTCAAGTGGTACATGAAGAGTATTGAGCTAGGAGTTCCAGGAACGCAAGGTCAAGCGTTCACACTTGGCCAGGTATGGACAAGGTTCATAGCAGAGTTCAAATTACCTCAGTCATAACAATAGGCTCTATCTGAGTTACGCGAGATCCAACAACAGGAAGGTGAATTAGTATGGGAATACAACCATAAGTTTAAATATTCCATAGGGAGGTTGGCACATCCAATCCATGAAGAACATCAAAGCGAGTGGTACATTCATGGGTTGTTGCCTCTGACTCGAATTCTGCTAACGCAACAATGGATAGCAATGTTAACAGATGCCTTGGAACAATCAATGAAGATTGAATCCATGGCGGGATACCCTGGGAGCCTGAGAATGACCAGACCCCCAGTAGATTTGAATATGGTGCAACTACAAGGGAAAATATCAGCACTTACAGAAAATATTCAAGAGTTGAAAATACCCAGACCAGGACGACCACAGGTTTGGTGCACCAGTTGTTATACGAAAGTTCATTTGGCAAACGAATGTCTATGAATAAGGGAAATGGGACCTCCTCAGAATCTGATGGTACCCCCATTAAGACCCAGGGGAGGAGTTGTGAAAGTGTCGACGAACTTCCCATTCCATAACACCACCCCGTATCATGCTTTACTAGGAGTCCAAGTAACACCAACAACCGAGTATTGTCAAATCTGTCGAATCCATGGGCATGGGCCAAGACAGTGCCCCATCATGCAGAAATATTTGACAGTACCAAACACAGTACACTGTGAGTTCTGTGCGTCTACCACGCACACTACCAATCAATGTAGAGCGTTGGATGCACTTGCAGATAGGTTAGACAAAACATCATTCAGGGTAAGTGAAAACCCTCAAGGACCAGGAAGAGGTCGTGGAGGTGGATCTGGAGGAGACTTCCAAGGAGGAAGAACTAGGGGAAGAGGGCCAAGAAGATGTTATAACTATGATGAGAAAGGTCACATGGCTAGAGACTGACCTCATCCAAGGCATCCATGGTGCTCTCATTGCAGAACCAATGGGAACGCAACTGAAGACTTCCCAGAATTAATTGCAAAATGGGAGGATAGAGTAAGAAAAAGAGGAACTAACCTCATCAGTTCATAAATAAAGAGGGTTATTAAGGGACAATTTCAAAACCTTAATATTGCTACTTGAGGAGGAGTGAAGACAAGAGTTGATGCAGATACTCTACCTCAGATCCAGAAAGCAACACCTAAAGAAGAGAGGTATGACCCTCTAAAAAAAAATCTATTCTTTAAATATGCCATAGAAATATTTCAGAATATTCCTAGCCCAGAGATGCAATAGAAATCCCCACATCCTATTGTTTATCCTAAGATGGCGCAAGTTCCTGCTTCAACCCCTGCACCCAGAAACCCTGTAACCATGACGAGACAACCTAAGCAAACTCAAAATGTAGTTGACCTTTGGTTTCAATTATTCTCTGACATTCTGGGGAATGATCAACTAACAAAAAAGTTGTGCAATGTGTTATACCTAGTTTTAGGGAACGAAGAACCCCTAGAGGCAAGAATAAGGGAGAATCTTCCCGTGAAGAGTACTCAGAGAATGCAATGAAGAAAAGTATGAACCAAAAAAGAATTTAGACTAGTAGCCCAGTTAGATGAATTTGAGATTAAGGACGTCATGTTGGATCTAGGATCCGATGTGAACATTCTACCTAAGAAGACCTGGGAAGCCTTAAGAAAACCTAGGCTGACATATTCCCCAATTCAATTAATAATGGAAAACCAGTATTATATCTTCCCCATAGGAAGACTGGAGAATGTGGAAATAGATGTTGCAGGAGTATAGATAGTGGCTGACTTTGAAGTCATTAATATCATGGGAGATAAGGACACCTACCTTGCACTTCTTGGCATTGATCGGGCCTATGACAATTATGCAGTAATCAACTTAAAGAAATACACCATGACCTTTGAGGCTAAGGGAATCAAGGTAGTTCAACCTTTGGATCCATATATAGAACCCAGGTATACAGAACCAACAAACAATAATATGGAGGGAGAAGACTTGGACCAGTTGTACACCGTAACAACAGGAACAAGAAGCGATTATATAAATCCTACTGCTAATGGATCAGTAAGTTGGAGAAGCATACAGTCAGCAGATGAAGACTTAGAATTGGATTTTGACAGTTGGAAACAAGGTTCGCATGAACAATTTTCAAGAAGATGCGCGATTGTCAGAGCGACCAGATGGGTTGGGACCGAAGTTAGAGAACACCCAGTATACGATGGCACCTCAAATATAGAGATTTTTCTGCACAACATGGAAGAAAATGTAGTAGAAGATCAAAGAATCTCGGTACTAGATGTAGCTTTTCAGAACACCCCTTCCAGATGGTGGGCTAATCATAAATCCATACTCAGAACTTGGGATGAGGTGAAGAAAGCTATCAATTACGGGTTCCAGAATAAGGAGTAGCTGGAATAAAATATGCAGAGAGATCTCCAAGTTGCACAACTATTCAACGGAGAATCGGATCCTAGAATACATATTGAACGGTGTGTGACACGGTGGCAAGCTGAGCGAATACCCTCTCACTTCAGGGTTTAGGTATTTCCCCACTCCCTAGTTCCAATCCTAAAATATTGGTTTATACATGAGGAAACCAGAAGACATACCAGTGACTGGAAAACACTGGTAGCTCATTTTTGCAAGGACTTCTCATTTACAAGTAAGTGCCATGAGTTTGAAGTAGTCCTGCAAAAGATTAAAGAATTTATTTTTAGAGATAATGGTAATCATAAATCAAACTTAGTGGTATGTTCCAAACATAACCGAGAACTTTAGACTAATCTCCACTTGCCTTCAACTAAGAAACCTATAGAATGTTATCAGATTATTAGAGATTTATAAAGCCTAGATGACTTAGGGGAATTGAGGAACATAGGCATCAATGAGATAGAGGGGAGAAGAGAAATTCAAAACACCATACCCAGTCAGACTGGTAGTTCCTATAATCACCCATTAAAATTGCGCAAAATCAATATAGGGACCATAGAGCAACCCAAGATAGCTATGGTGGGAGACTACTGGGATGAGCAAAACAATCAAGAAATACAGAGTTTGTTGCAGGAATATGAGGATTTGTTCCCTAAGACTTTTTCAGAGTTAAAGGGAAGAAAAGGAGTTATGGGAGAAACGAAGATTGAATTGAAACCAGGATCCAAGCCTGTCATACATAGACCATACTGTCTTAACCCTAGAGTAAAAGAGAAGGTTAAGAAGGAGATAGACAAGATGTTGGAAGCATGTCTCATTTTTGCAGTAGAAGAAGCAGAGTGGGTTA
>SNQJ01S0060444.1:5815-23581 GCA_010110895.2 Picea sitchensis
ATGTGGGCCTCGTTTGGGTAAGTTAGTACATCTACTTCCCGAGGTCGTAATTTTTGCATACGATCTCCGTTTTACGCATATGATACATAGTTAGAAAGATATATCTGAGTACTACAATGTTTGTTATTATACATCATGGCCCAAATCAATTTAATATGTGCAGGTGTTTGGTTCTAAAAACACATCGTTTAGGGCCTCAAAATGGCTCCGGAAGTTCAACCTGAAAAACTGCCAAAAATAGTAATTTGCCAGAAAATTGTTTTGAGAGAGTTGGAAAATGTGGGTGCCACTAATATCCACCTGGATCAATCCTCCCTCCTTAGGAAGCAATGGTCTCCATTGAGTTGAGTTATCGAGGGAGAGAGGGAAGCGTTTGCTGAATTTGAATCTTGGTGAGATGCTTGCCTTGCTGGAGACGTCGCACTACTCGGTTTGTGGAAGGTTGTCACGAACCTGTTGAGGCTAAGTCCATTCAAAAAGTCAAGCTACATGAGAGGACTATGTGAAGAAAGAATATTTTCACTTTGCTGCAACCTTGTTGACCTGCTTCTATTGGATAGAAGGTGCTTGGGGCGAGGTTGTAGTGGTTGCAGTGTCCTTTTGTTCCCCTTTTGAACAGACCACGAAGAAGATTAATTTTGCAGTATGAGATACTACCTTGCGACATTATTTAGGTGGAACAATAGTCAGAACTACCTATGGTATTCTGTAGAGATGACACCCCAGAGAAACAATGACATTGGGGGGTTGAGACTCATAAACAACATTGCACTTCCACATATATGGTTGGACTGAGAGAGCATCACAAACATCTATTAGGGAAACATCACATAATACCTCATCCTTGAAGGGTTGGATGCCGTATGACAATTGAAATTGTTGGCTGACACAAAGATCTCATCCCTGGAGAAGCCACCCAATGTTGTATGGCTGCGGGTGTGGTGTTGTCGACAATCCCAACTGTTTGATGACCCCTACTGAGATGAGGTTCTTCTGGATTCCGCTATCAACAATAAAATGCAGCAGGGTCCCCTTCACCCACATCTGTAAATGAAAAAGGTGCTCCCCCTCTTCAGGATATATTGGTTCTTCTGGTTGAATTTCTGCGATCGTGACAATAATAGTGGGGTCTGCGTCGATGATATATCTTTTACCAATATTTTTAGAGTCATATTCTGAATCAGGGTTCAACTCCTTGTCTTTGATCTCGACCACCAATGACTGTTTTGAGTGAAATTAATTGGTGTTGTGCCAGGGGATTTTGGGGAAATCACACCATTTTCAGGTGTCCGTCTTTGTCTTCCATGACCCTTCTTTTCCTGTGGCTTGGACTAGTTTTTGGGAGACTGTTTATTAGGGCCATATTTATCATACTTTGGTTGTTTCATATTTGTAGACTGAAAATCCCGTTTGGTTTGGTGCTTAAATTTCTTCTTTATTTTAACAACATATCGATAAGCAACAACGAGTGATGAGATGTCTAGAAAATCCATTTCAGTTTGGATGTATCTGTGTAGAGCCCCACGGTATTTTAGAACCAAATGTCATTCAGAGTATTTGATACCCATCTTGGTGTGAAAGGTGTGGAAAGTATTGGTGAACTCCGGAACTGCTTCGCCCCTCTCTTGCCTCAATGTGGTCCATCTCACATACTGTTCCTCATAGTTTCCAATAGTGTAATACTATTCCTTTATTGCATCCACAAAAAAATCCCAAGTGGGCTCGACCCCATATATTCCAGATTCCTCTGTGGAACTTTGCTCCCAGTAAGTTTCCCACCAATTTTTGACATGGGTGAGAGCTTTAAGGAGTGTAAAGGTGATCTTTTCCCTATCAAAAAAATTATGAACATAAAAATAACCTTCTAACAAATATAACCATTTGTCTAGGGCATTCGCATCTATCTGACCTTCAAATACGGGAATATCAAAATTAACATGTACCTTGAAATGAGAGGTGCTTCCAAAGTGGTTGTTTGATGAAGATGTGCTTGTTTTTATCGAAAACCATTGAAGGCTGTGGGAAAAATTCTCCATCATTTCGTCCCTCTGTAGCGTGAGAGATTCCTCAAGCAACAGATATATAGGATCGTCTAGTCGGTTGTTTTTCTTTTCTTCTGCCATGGAGGCTTTCTTGGGCGTGCGAGAGCGATTGTCTTCAAGAGAGACAAGCTCAAGACCCAAGTTGATATACTCGGACCTCGTTGGGGACATGCACTGAAAAAATGATCAAGAGCAGTCTACTCTGATACCACTGATTCAAAATATTTTCTACACGAAATGAGAGCGGAGATATAATAAAGAAATGCACAGAAATATCACAGATATCCAATAATATAACAAAAACGTATTAGATATGCAACCATAAACATAGATATACAGTAATACATGATTTCTATTAATGAAAGAAATGTATAGAGATTGTAAAAATACAGAGTTAAAGACTCACTAGAATGGTTGCAGCTTATTTCTAAGATGAGATGTGACGACTACTTGCATTCACAAGAAGATGATTACAATGAGGCTCTAAAGGCATTTTTACAATAAACAAGAATGTCAAAATCCCTAGACATACAAAAACCTAACCGTAGTAGATGAAGCGCCAAAATTCGTGTGGGCCCCGTTTGGGTAAGTCAACACATAAACATCTAGAGGTTGTAACTTTTGCATACGATCTCCGTTTGACACATGTGATACATCGTTAGAAACATCTATCCGAGGACTACAAATGCTAATATTTTACATTATAATAAGGAACAAAATGTTAATATGAGGGGTTTTATTCCAAAAAAATGTCGTTTAGGGCCTCAAAACGGCTCCGAAAGTTTAGGACCCAAAAAATTGCAAAAAATAGTAAATTGCCGAAATTGCTAGAAAATTGTTTTGAGCAAGTTGGAAAATGTGGACAGCCACCGATATACACTTGGATCAATACTCCCTCCTTAGGAAGAAATGGTCTCCATTGCATTGAGTTCTCGGGGGAGAGAGGGAAGCGTTTGCTGAATCTGAATCTTGGTGAGTTGCTTGCCTTGCTGGAGACGTCACATTGCTCGGTTTGTGGAAGGCTGTCATGAACCTGTTGAGGCTAAGTCTGTTCATTAAGTCAAGCTACATGAGAGGACTATGTGCAGAAGGAATCTTTTCACTTTGCTGCAACCTTGTCGACTTTCTTATGTTGGATAGAAGGTGCTTGGGGCGACACTGTAGTGGTTGCAATGTCCTTTTGTTCCCCTTTTGAACAGATTGTGAATTTAGTGGTTGAAATGTCCTTTTGTTCCCTTTTTGAACATATTGTGGAGAAGATGTATTTTGTAGTATGCGATACTACTTTGTGACACTGTTTAGGTGGAACAATATTTGAACTCCGGTATTCTATAGAGATGACCCTCGAGAAGACACACTCCGTCGTGACTCATAAACAACATGATGCTTCCACATATATGGTTGGTCCAAGAGAACATCACAAACATCCAAACATCACATAGTACCCCCAACCTTGAAAGGTTGATGCCAGAGACAATCAAATAATGGTTGGCTGGGAAAAAGATCTCATCCATAGAGAAATACGTTGCGCTTAGGTCGCTGGTGGAAGTTGTCACAACCTTAAATTGTTTGATCAATTCCCCGCTAAGATGAGGTTCTAGCTTTCGCTATTAACAATAAATGTACGGTCCCCTTCACCCACATTTCGAATGAAAAGACACCCCTTCTGATTAGTTAATTCTTCCGGTTTAATTCAATAGAAGTCGTGAAAATAACAATGGGTCCGGAAATGCATGATCCGCATTTTACCAAAGATTTTCTACTGATTTTGAATTATGGTTCAGATCCTTGTCTTTGATAGTCAATTCACCAAAGACGGCTGAGCGACATTCACATTGCTGTTGTGGCATTTTGTGGAAATCAAATACTTTCAGTGTCCCTTTTGTCTTCCCAAGGACTCTCTTTCCCGTATTTGGACTAGTTTTTTTGGGAGACTTCAAGAGTAAATACTACTACCTCCTTTGTTGTTGCGCATCGGCAAGTAATTCCAAACTCTCATTTGTTGCCTAAATTTCTTCTCGATTTAACAACATATTGATAAGAAGCAACGAGTGATGAGATGTCGTGAAACTACTTAGTCGGATGTATCCGTGTAGATCCCCACTGTATTTCACAACCAAATGTCATTCAAAGTCTCTTTGATACCCAAAATTGAGTGCAAGGTGTGTATCTATATTGGTGAACTTTGGAATTGTTTTGTCTCTTTCCTCAAGAATGTGGTCCATCTCACATACCTGTCTCATAGTTTCCTAAATGTTGTAATAATCGCTCTCACCGATCCACAAAATCCCAAGTGTGCTTGACCGCATATATTCCGTGACTGTGGAAATTTTCTCCCAAGTTTCACCAATGTTTGACATGGGGAAGAGCTTTAAGGAGTGAAAAGGTGATCGCTTCCCCTATTGAAAAATTATGAATGTGAGAAATAACCTTCTATTAGATTTTACCACTTTTCTAGAGAACTGCGATCTATTAACCTTCAAAAACACGAATATCAAAATTAACATGTACCTTGAAAGGGAGGTGCTTCCAAAGTGTTTGTTTGATGAATATGTGCTTGTTATCAACAAAGCGTTGAAGGATGTGGGAAAAATTCTCCATCGTTTCTTTACATCCCTCTCAAGGCGTAAGAGCTTGCTCAAGCAACAAAATTAATAGGATTGTCTCCGCCCGGCTGCTTTTCGCTACAGGGTTTCCTTAAGGTAAGAGTTTATTTTACTTAAGAGAGACAAGACCAAGACCCAACTTTCTATACCGGATGTTGTCAAGGACATGCATTGAAAATATGATCAAGAGAAGCCTACCGATACCGATCGATCCGCTCTCATTTTCGACACAAAATGAGAGTGAAGATACTATAGAGAAATGAACATAAATATTATGGATATCCAATTATATAATAGAAACGTATTCGGTGATCAAAACATAAACACAAAGATACAATAATACACGGCTTCTATTAATGAAAGAAATGTACGTAGACTGTAAAACACGAGCGAAAGACTTCAGAATTGTGGTAGCCATTCTTAAGAAGATATGTGATGGCTACTGACAGACTGGCAAGAAGATGATTACAATGAGGCTTTGAAGGCATTTCTTTATAATAAACAAGAATTTCCAAAATCCCTAGACATCCAAAATTAACTCTAGGAGATGAATCGCCAAAAGTCATGTGGGTACCATTTGTGTAAGTCAGTAAGACATCGAATTTCCGAGGTCATAACTTTTGCATAATGACTCGCCTTACGCATGTGATACATCGTTAGAAAGGTATATCCGAGGACTACAACCAATGACAACAAATATTTTGAAACGTCGATAATTAATATTTGTAGGGAGTTTGATGTCCAAAACATTGTTTAGGGCCTCAAAACAACAAAACGACAACGAAAGTTTAGGACCCGAAAAAACTGCCAAAAATAGTGAATTGCCAAAATTGCCGTAAACCTATTTTGAGGTGTGAGTTGGAATATGTGGGTGGCCATTTATATCCATATGAATCAATCCTCCTTAAGAAGAAATGGCCTCCATTTCATCTTAGTTCTGGGGAGAGAGGGAAGCATTTTCTAAATCTAAATCTAGGTGAGTTGTGTGCCTTGCTAGATCGCTAGGTCGCCGGGCTTGTTGAAGGTCACAATAACCGGATGAGGTTGAGGCCGCTCAACAAGTCAAGCTACATGAGAGGACCATGTGTGCATGGGGTAATATTTGTGCTTATTTCCAATCTTTTGACCTCCCTTGTTGGATAGAAGGTGCTTGGCTTGAGGTAGAGGTTGTAGTGTCCTTCTATTCCCTGCTTTGAATAGATTGTGAAGAAGCTTTATTTTGCAGTATGAGATACCAGCCTTGTGGCATTGTTTATGTGGAACAGTAGTCAGAAATACCTCTTTTATTCTTTAGAGATGACCCCCAAAGAAACAACAATGATATGGTCGAAAGACTCATACACAACATGGCCTTGGCCATATGGTTGGACCAAGAGAACATCACGCATATCGGGGAAAAATCACATAATACCTCATCCTTTGAAGGGTTGGATGCCATAACAATCAACATTGTTACGACATGAAGATCTTGTCCCTAGATAAGCCACTCGATGTTTTATGGTCAGTTGTGGGGGTGGTGTTGTCGATAATCCAAACTATTTGATGACCTTTGCCGAGATGAAGTTCTTCGATTCTGCTATCAATACAATGTCTAGTGGTCCCCTTCACCCACATCTATGAATGAAAAGGAGCTCCCTCTTCATTATATGTTGGTTCTTCTAGTTGAATCTGCTTTAGTCGGTATCAATAAAGGGGGTCTACCGATGATTTGTCTTTTACTAGTATTTTCAGAGTTAGATTCCGAATCAGGGTTCGAATCATCTTTGATCTTTGATCTCACCACCACCACACTTTGAGCGACATTCATTGGTGTCCCGCCTGGGGATTTTGTCGAATCGCACTCATTTTCCGACATGTCCCTTCTCTTTGTCTTCCCATGACCCTTCTTTTCTTCCTCGTCAGCTTTTGACTAGTTTTCAGATCGCTTGTTTGGGCTGTTTTCATATTTTGGTTGTTGTAGATTTACAAACCCAATCTCCCATTTGTTCTAGTTCTTAAAATTATGCTCGATTTTAACAACAACCAATAAAGACCGGTAATGATATGTCTACAAAATCCATTTTAGTTTGGATGTATCCGTGCAGAGCCCCACGGTATTTCTCTGTGTAACCAAATTTTGTTCAGACTCTTTGATACCCAGTTTGGTGCGCTAAGGTGTGGAAGATATTGGTGAACTTTTGGAACCGCTGGCCCTCTCTCTCTTTTCCACAAGCAGTGGTCTATCTTATGTACTGGTTCTCATAGTTGCGAACATGTTAATAATGTTCCTTTACCACATACACAAAAAAATCCCACTTGGGATCGGCCCCATTTATTCCAGAATTTTCTGTGGAACTCTGCTCCCAGGCAGTTTCCCACCAATGTTTGACATGTTGGAGAGAGCATTAAGGAGTGCGAACGTGATATTTTCCTTGTCGAAAAAATTATGAACAGAAATAACCTTCTAACAGATTTAAGAATTTGTCTAAGGCATCCACATCTATCCGACTTTCAAACATGGGAATATCAAAACTAACCTATACCTATAAAGGAGAGGTGCTTCCAAAGTGGTTGCTTGATGAATATGTGCTTGGTGCTACCGACGAGCATTGAAGGATGCGGGAAAAATTTCTCCATCATTTTGTTCCTCTTCAAGATGAGTCGTCAAGCAACATTGATAGGATCATCTACTCCTTTGTTTTTCTTCCATGATGGCTCTAAGTAATGTGGAGAGTCATTGTATTTAAGAGAGACAAGATCGACCCAACTTTCTATACTGACCTCATCGGGACATGCATCGAAAATGATCAAGAGCAACCTCATTCGATAATTAATCGATCCAAATTATTTTCTGCATGAAATGAGATATAATAAAGAAATGAATAGAGATATCTTCAATATCTAATAATATAACAAAACCCATGTCCATAAACACGTATATATAATAATACACGATTTCTATTAATGAAAACAATGTACAAAGATCAAAAATACGGGAGTGAAAGACTTGCTAGAATGGTGGTAACTTATCTCTAAGAAGAGATGTGGACGCTACTCACATTTGTAAGAATATGATTACAATAAGGCTCACCTTTTACAATAAATAGGAATGTCAAAATCCCTATACATCCAAAACCTAACCCTAGGAGATGAAGCTAAAAGTCATGTGGGCCCCGCTTAGTAAGTCAATACAACAACTTCCCGTGGTCGTAAATTTTTCATACGATTTTTGTTTTGGGTGCACGATAGCTCGCTAGAAAGGTCTATCCGAGGAATACAATTTTTAATAAAAACATTTTGCATTGGAATGGACTATTCACCTCGCATTTTGAGCCCATAAAACGCCATTTAGGGCCTCAAAAATGCCCAACAATCTAATGACCTTCAAAAACCACAAAAAAAAAAAAAAAAATAGTAAATTGCCAAAACCGCCAGAAACCGAAGTTGGAAAATATGGGTGGCCACCATATCCACCGATCAATCCTACCTCATTAGAAGCCATTTTCCATTGTGTTAAGTCCTCGGGAGAGAGGTAAGCCGCTTTGCCGAACTGACCGTGAGTCGCTTGTCTTTGGTCGAGACGCCACGCTTAATCGGTTTGTGGAAGTCCCGGTCATGAACCCATTGATAATGAAGTTCGTCAAAAAAAAAAAGTTGATACATGAGAGATCGTGGTGCGCATGAATCTTTTCAATTTTGCAACCTTGTCGACCTGCTTCGCTTGGATAGAAGGTGCTTGGGGTGAGGTTGTAGTGGTTCCAATTTCCCTTTGTTCCCCATTTGAACCGACAGAAGAAGCTTAATTTTGCAAGTATGAGATACCTCATGCACAATCGCTTAGTGGAACAATAGTCAGAACTACCGTATTCTCAGTAGAGATGACCCCTAAGAGAAACAATGACACTACGGGGTCGACTCATAAACAACATGGCGCTTTCCACATATATGGTTGGCCCAAGAGAACATCATATACATCTAGGTGGGCAACATCACATAATATCTCATCCTTGAAGGGTTGGATTCCATATGAAAATCAACATTGTTGGCTGACACATAGATCTCATCCCCGACAAAGCCACCCAATGTTGCATGGTTATGCGGTGTGGTGCGTTGTCAACAACTATTTGAAAACCTATGCTAAGATGAGGTCTTCAGCTTACTAATAACAATTAAATGCAAGTAGTCCACTTACCCACACCGAATGAAAAGGCATTCCCTCTTAAGGATTTGTTGGTTCTTCTATATGAATTGCTGCGGTCACAACAATAACAATGCTGAAGTCTCAACAAGGCTGATGATTCATTCTTTACCAAGCATTTTCGAGCCATATTATGAATTAGGTTCGACCTACCGTGTTGTGCTACAGGATTTTGTGGAAATCACACCATATTCCGGTGTCCTTCTTCGTATTCCCCATGAGCCTTCGGCTCGTCTTGATCTAAGACGATGAAAAACGCGAAGTTTTGCCCGTAGCGTTAAGCAAAGGCATTATTTGATCGTGTGTATTGGTTTGTGCTTTCTTTGAGTATTGCAACCGTAATATTAAGGCTTGGATTGAAGCGTTGATGGTTTTCTCTATAATAATTGTGAAGTCATAGTGTTATTGTTCATCCTGAGTGTTAAAGTGCTCATGAGGGTTCTCTTTATCCCTGTTGGTTTAGTTGAGTGGCCCTTTGTTTGGTATCATGGTTGATGTCTTCATGACGCATTCACATCAGCCGTATCCAGCCTCTGGCTTTTATGGGTTTAGTGTTTGGAGGCACTCTGTGTCACTGCATTTTTCACTTGAGAATTAGTTTGTTTTCACCACTAAAGGTCGCACAATGGGTTATTTTGTTATTTATCGACTGTGTCTTTACCTCAAAATTGTGGTTGTTTGAATAGAGAGACACAAGGTTATACCCTACGTGTGTTAAGAATCATTACCAGACCGAATTGGAGCCTCACTCCTCTCTTATAACCCTCATGTCATGAAATTTGTTACATGTTCGCGAATAAATTGTTGTTCTCTTTGTGTATGCACCATTGGTCTCAAAGGTTTTCACCATTGAAAAGAGTTGACTCTAGCCTCCCTATTTTGGTCCACAGAACAAACCCTCAACTCCATAGGTCTGAGGGTTGACATAGAACACCAACTTGGACTGTTGGTTTTACCACTTGATTTTTTGGATGGTTGTATATTGTTGACTAAATTGGGTACAACCTCAACCAGTTGGTCATGTGACAATCGCGTTGGTTTTTGGTATCCAGTCACTGCCTATGACATAAAGTGGACAAACCCTGCCTTGTTAGTTGGGAAATTAAAAAATACACAGTCTCTCCTTTTCTTTGTGTTTGATAACCCAATATTGTTTAAATTGAGAAGGTCACAACCTCTCTTCACGTCAATGCATGGGTATGTGTGGTTTCCACAACATGGTAGGTCGGTTATTGATTATTAGGATAGTCCAAGTACATAATTGGTTGATTGGTTGATACACGCTTCACCGGCCCTGCTTGCACTAAAGATTATTTTGATGGTTAACTTGGCGTTATTACAATTGCTTGTGCGATTTCATACTACATTGTGTGTGTGTGTGTTCCTACACCATGAATAAAATGGTCATTGTAACTATGAGTTTTTTACTTGGGCCAAATGGTTATTGCAACACGGATGACTATGGAAAATCCATCCAATGTATGTGTTATGATTATTTGATTACATCATTAGGGATGAACTCGAGTTTTACACAACATGGTTGATTGCAGCTTGATTAATTTGAATCAATACTATATTAGATCGAGAAGCCTCTAATTGGTTAATTTAATACCGCGGATCAGGTTTAGAATTGTAAATGGGAATGCCACATTGTGGTGTTTTGGGTGGTTTCCCATTGTGTATGATATGGATATTTTTGGGTTCCACACTCATAGATAATCACAGAGTTTTAAGAACGAATTTTGTTGCACTGACATGGTATTATAGCAGGGCATGTCAAGGATACCCTTACGTTGGATGGATAGACCAACATTTTGACTATTTAGAGTCACATTGAATTGGGCTCGTACAGTGACAAGATTACACTTGCATGATTGAATTATTTTTTGCATAGCATGTGTTGGAATGGTGGTTGTTGGTCTTCTTGTTTAAAGGACGAAGGCCGGTTTTACAATTAAATATGGATTATTTGGTTGGCTTCCCACTAAGTATGTTTAATGAATATCGTGCATTTTAAATGATAGGCCCAAATCACAGTAACAATATAACTTCATATCATTTTTCAAACACAACTTTTGAGTGTATTTGATGATTGAAGTAATGTGGAAGTGGTTGATTTTGATTATTAACAAAGCAAACATGGTTATTATTACACATTTGAGAATTGCTATAAATAAAAGGAACATAAATCGCTTACATATTGTTGTGGAATGCATACTATCTTGTTGATGGCACTATGTTAGACATTTGACTATGAACAATGAACTAGTTAATACACAGTAATTGTTATTGTGTCACAATGATCATTTGGTTGGTGTATCTCCTTTTAACATAATGATTATATGGATTACTTGATTAATTTTAGAACACACTTCTCATTTCCTCACCACTATTTCTCTCTTTCGCTAATTACAACCCTATCGCCTTCCCACATTCATTTTTCAATTCATGTTCCTAAACTGACAGAAGAAAATTTATGTTGAAGCTTTTTGACAAAGAGTAGTGTGTTGGTTGAACTACATTGATGTTTTCTTTGATTATTGATTGATGTTGTATCATAGTAATCGTGATTTTTCCCTCATCATACTTCATTTTGCTCAATACAAACCCTCACAACCTCTAGGGACCCTTTATTCACCTAATCGCCATTGATAAACAATAAAACAATTTGTATGGATTGGAATGCATGAGTGTGATATATCACAGCCAAATCTATTTTACATATTTTTAAGGATTATCATGTATGGTTATTTAAATATTATTTCTAATAGATCACACATACGAATGAGCTATTCAAATGTGCTATTGAAAATCTAGGTCTACTATTAATTCCTCTCCAAGGAGAGTCACACCTCGCATATTCAGATAATTTTGGTAAATCCTTTTCCTCCCACTTGCATCGGATGGACAATTTATCTCATATGATTAGCAAGACAAGGCTTAAATATTCCGTGCAGCCTAAGGCAGGTTCAAAAGGACCAAAAGATGATAGCCTCTAACAAGGGAAAGATTTCCACAAACCAGGAAATATGGTTTTTGAGTTTAATTTTATTTATTGTTGATAATAGTTGACTTCAGAAAACTTTGGACAACATGTTTTACTTTGGATAGTTACGAGTAATATTTTGAAAATAATTTGTACATCATGAGCTAAATTGTCAAATGAAATATGTGGATGGGAGTCACAAGAAGGTGTGTTGGTTTAAGCAAAATAGTTATGTTATGATTGTTATGAGCTAAGGGAGTCAGCAACTTCCACCTACTAGTTATTATTTATTTATAACCCTTATTATGATTATTACTTTTCACCCTAACCTGGTTGGTTGAGTCTTTTAATTACCCTAACTAATGAGTTGGTTCAACTACTTCAACCACTTAATTTGTTTAAAAGAAGAAGAAAAGGGAGGAACAAGAGGAAGATTGAAGCATACACATACCTGGTTTGCTCTTTGATTTTATGATGATATAGTTCCAGTCTTTATTCATTCATTTATTCATCACAAGCCCAATTCTCTTTATGATAGCAGTGGTCTTATTGTAGACAACAATATCCATGGCTGAATCACATAATTTAGACACTTGTTTTTCACAAGTGTTGATCTATATTTGATACTATGTGTAGACTTGTATGTTTGTGAATTATTTTTCATGATTGACAAAGGCTATTGTGCAGAGCTGAGTGGGAAACAATCAAGGTGTCGGTGATCCATCTTTAGAGTTTATTTTGGCTTCGGCCGAGGTCCTTTTGTATGTTCCATCGGGGATGTCTGCTTGACATTGGTCCAAAAATTTCTGCATGAGATTTTGAAAAAAAGTGAATCTTTGTGAATTTGAAATGAAATAAAGGGATTGCTTTTTATGTCTCATCCGGGTTTTATTATCATCTTCGCGGACTTCTACTTCACCTACATTTATTTCAGCAACCGATATTTTCATAAAAATACATAAAAAAAAAAAAAAAAAAAAAAAAAAAAAAAAAAAAAATCAGCCTAAGCACTCGTAATTAATACTGTGAGTTAGGACAAGTTTGTTGGCTATAAACATAGGTGATATTCCCATTCACTTTGATTTATCTAAGAAGAGTCTGGAAATGCTTGAGTAAGATCATTTCATATCTTTTCCTCAACATTTATTTGCATCATATTAGAGATCTTCGAGTATCTCTCTCGTTATTTTTATACTTGATTTTCATCACTACATCTTTTTTTCCAAATTGATTCTTTGACTGTTTAATTCTTAATGATTGTTCTTGTTGCAAGGAAGACCAATATTGAGCCCAATCTTAAGATTAGACTAGCATTGCTTTAAAATTACTTAACACTATCTTACAGACACTCCGCCAACACCTCGGGTGGCCGATCTTGCAACCATTCTTGGGAAGCAATTGAATCCAGATATTAGTGCTCAAGAATAATTGGAAGCTAGATGTAGACAACCTAGAAATAAGAAGTGACCCTTTTGTTTGTTCAATTTTGTCCCTTTCTTTCATGTCCTTAGATTCTCACACTTCTAGAAGAAGAGGTTTGTCACCTGGGAATCAATCCTATTGCTTAAATAGGAAGAATAAACATTGTGTTATCTTTCCCAACAAAGTGCTCTAAGGAGAATTTTATCTGATTCATCCAGCCTTCATCTTCTTTTCCTCATCTATCATCCACAAGATGGCATCTAGTGGTGGTTTTGGTGTCACTGGAAATGCTTCATCTTCCAAATCCTCATTGTCATCAGTGATTGGTAGCTTACATAGCCACCATATTTCTATCCAATATACTAAAACCCCCACCAAAGTCATAAAAAAGTATGGTCATTTTCAGTTCGAAGAAGACACCACAACCACACCATGGCATGTGTCCTCTCCTCTTAACCTAGCACCTGGTACTCGTCCACTTCCGAAGTTCAAATATCACCTGTCTAAGTTTTCAGGATATAACACTATCAATAAAAATGAACACTTGGTGGGATTTTCTAATTCTTGTCATAACATAGGGGCCAACGACAATGACACTTGCATGCTCTTGTTCTTCGATTCCTTGGAAGGAAAGGATGCAAATGATTTCTTTAACCTTCCTCCTAAGATTCTGTCTACTTGGGAGGAGTTAATCTATTGGTTTTGATCCACTTATGGGAAATCCAAAAGTCCCACCGAGAAGTTGAGGGAATACAATAACGTCACCTATAAGGATGGTGAGACCATCAAGTCTTTCAACTTGCATTTCACCAAGTTATACAATCAAATCCCCAAACTTATCCGCCCTTAGAACCAAGACGATTTCATGCATTACTACAATGCATTTCCTTCTCCTTACCATCATAGGCTTGAGGAAAAATCCATTGATAATCTCGGTTCCACTCTGTATACTTCTTCAAAGTATGAAGAGAATATTGAAATAATTGGTCTTCCCCAGGGAGAATCGGTTAGACAAACAAACATTTCTACCCTCTTACAACTAGTACAAGATATGAATAATCATATGATATCGTTCGAGTGAAATGGAACTGTCTCCCCTCTCACCCCTAGAGCTTCATCCTCTTATGCAACTCCCTTTAGGAATCCGGTTGAAAATAATTTTCAACCTAAGGCTATCTTGCCCCAGAGTTGGTGTAACTTTTGCGAGGAACACCATGAAGAAACCACATGTGAGGTAACGAAGAGTGCTAGAGATAATAAATTTGGTAAAATACCAGAAGCTACTATCACTGCCCTAGATTTTGAGCTAAAGGATGTCATGGTCATCAACACTAGGAACAAATACTATGCTCCCAGGGGAAAATTTGATCCACCCTGCAATTCTTTTGGCCCGAGCTCATCCTCAACCTCTGCTACTCTCTAGGTTTCTAAGGTTCCTGAGAGTCAAGGAATCGCTCTTCCTCTCCCCTCTTCCAAATAAAATATCTTGAATCAATTGGCCAACATAAAATAAGATGAAACCCTTCTAGACATGGTTTCCATCCCTAAACAACAGATGCATCTGAAACAATTCATGGAAGGAAAAGCCTCCGTTGTATCCAATCTTTCCAAAGAGGTAAATGAAGAGGATTCTTCTGTAAATAAAGTAGGTGCACATAACTTTAGATACCCTGTAAAAAATATCCCTTTTTATATTTTTGTAAATATGATGGATAAAATTTCCCATTGTTGCCTCATTGATGGTGGTTCAGGACCAAGTGTGATGTCAAAGATTATTATGGAAGTTCTAGGCTTGTATTGTACAAATGAAAATGTTAGAAGCATGCTCTCCTATAATAGTCTACAACAAACAACCATAGGTGAGGTTAAGGATGTGACCTTAGTTTTGTGCGCTCATCCTGAAATAAGGACAACCCTCAACATTTGGGTAATTGATATGCTGGTAATCAATTACTTAATCATTTTAGGGAGATATTGGCAAGCCTCAATAGGTGGATACCTCTCACTCGATGAAACATATTTATTTGTTCCTCGGAACGAGAAAAACATTATAGTCCTTAGAGAAGGAAGGATATCACCTTACATAGAGAGTGTCCCACAACCTAACGTAAACTATATCGAAGAGGACCTAGGAGTGTATTCCATCTTTGCTGAGGAGGATACCACTCCCATGGAACAAATCGATTTAGATGATGGCATGTGGCACATGCACTTTGATGGTTCATGCTCTAATGAAGGTAACATAGCTAAAATTATATTGATTTATCTTGTAGGAAAAATCCATAACTTCTCTTACCGGATGGAGTTCGCTTGCACTAACAATGTCACTGAATTCAAATCTTTGTTATTAGACATTGAAAATGCTTATAACCTTGGCTGTGGTCACCTTTCAGTTTTTTGGGGATTCCGAGCTTGTTGTGAATCTTGTGCCCTAAAATTTACTCTCCTAGCAACAAATTGATGAAACGATACACCCAAACTGTTTGGGCGCTTATCTCCAACCTTTTATCTTTCAACATCACTCATGTTAAGAGGGAGTTAAACTCAATGGCTGATCGGTTAGTATTTTTTGATGCCTCCCCTAATCGACAACTTCTACCAGACATAATTGATTGTACGTTTCGATCCCTATACTGTCTGATATCCCCGACAATATAGAATATTGTCAGGTGTTCCCTAACGATGAGAGCATTTGTGCTTTTATTCAAAATGAACCTTTTAAGCCTAAGGAAATTATATCCATAAAATATAACAAGATTCCTAAAGTCTAGACTCCTCTAGAGAGTTCATTTTCTTCGAGTGATGTAGGCAACAAGGAGAAACATAAAGAAGAGTTGAGAAGGAAGGTGGGTGAAATCATCTCCTTGAACATTGGGACACCCAAAACTACAAAGAATGTTAAAATAGGTGCCAAATGTTCAGATGAGGAGAGAGTGAAGTTTTCCAAGCTGCTTGGTGAATTTTAGGATGTTTTTGCTTGGTCGTATGAGGATATTCGTGGTTTTGATCCTGGTTTGATACAACATGCCATCCCCATTCAGGAAGGCATAAAACCAGTCAGGAAAAAACAAAGACCCATCAACCCTGTGCTAGAATTAACTATTCGAAAGGAGTTGGAAAAACTCTTTAAGGATGGAATCATTTTTTTGGTCAAGTATTCTAAATGGGTTTCAAATCTGGTTCCTGTTCAAAAAACAATTGGTCAAATAAGATTGTGCATCGATTTTCGTGCATTAAATCGAGCTAGTATAAAAGACCACTTCCCTCTCCCTAACATGGAAATGATTTTGCAGCAAGTTGCAGGGTCACAAATGATGTCCTTACTTGATGGGTTTTCCGGTTACAATCAAATCAAGGTAAAAAGGGCAAATAAATATAAAACCACCTTTATTACTCGTTGGGGTACCTTTGCTTATGAACATATGACTTTTGGCTTATTTAATGCAGGTGCCATCTTTCAAATAGCTATGCAATTAGCTTTTGATGATTTGATTGGTAAGATCATTCAGATCTACCTTGATGACTTAACATTATACTTTAAAATTTGATCAGATCATTTTGGTCATCTGAGGAAAGTTCTCATGCAATGTAGGAAATTTGGCATTTCTCTAAACTCTTCCAAGTTCATTTTTGGTGTTATCGAAGGCAAGATCCTTGGACACATCATCTCCGATTCAGGAATAAGCATTGATTCTGAAAGGATTGCTGCTATTATTAACCTTCTTGCTCCCACTTCCAAGAAAGAAGTTCAAGATTTTATGGGCGTTATTAACTTTGTCCATATATTTGTCCCAGATTTTGCAGTAATGGTCAAGCCAATTCATAATCTCCTTAAGAAGGATTATTCATTTTCTTGGACATATGATGTCGGAAATGATTTTGAAGGGATTAAGAAAGAAATTAGTTCCACGTCGGTTTTGGCGAAGCTGAATTTGAGAAAGAATTCACGATATATACTAATGCCACTGAGGAGGCCGTTTCTGCTGTCCTTATGCAAAATGATGACCAAGGCAATGAAAAACTAGTGGCTCACACGAGTCAAAGTTTGTCTGATGATGAATTTAAATATTCTTTTATTGAAAAATATGCTTTCTCTCTTGTTAAGGCTGTTGAAAAGTTTCACCATTGCACCTTAGGTAAGCATACGTTAGTAAAGGTCCCCTTACCTACTGTCAAGTTTTTTCTCTCACAAACTTATCTTTCAGGAAATATTCCACATTGGCTTGCCAAGATTTAGGAGCTTGATTTAAATATCGTGACTTCTACCACTATCAAGGGACGTGACCTAGCCCTTCACTTGGCTCAACATGCTGAGAATGGTGAAGAAATTGAGGAAGAGGATAGTTCCCTTCCATCCCTCTTTTACATTGATGATCAGATCCTCCCTGTGTCTAAACATCCTTGGTACAAGAATTTGATTTATTATTTACAGAACCAAATATGTCCAAACAACTTAGACACTCATCAAAGGAGAAGACTCCATCTTGAATTTGCGAGATATGTCATTATAGGAGACTTCTTATTTCGAATATC
>SNQJ01S0060444.1:24261-36488 GCA_010110895.2 Picea sitchensis
GAACTATAGCCAAGGTAAGCACTAGTTGTACTCCTTTTCATCTTGTTTATGGTCAAGAAGCCCTCTTGCCAACCGAGCTGGAACTTTATTCCTTAAGGTTGATGCTACAGATCGAAGAATTAGATTCTTCAGATGTTTCATAAAGGATAAACACACTACTAGATTTGGAAGAACAAAGGATGCTTGCTTTGGATAATATTAAAAGGAGACACCAAACTGTTAAGAAGAATTTCAACAAGAGTGTCAAGACGGTCAAGTTCAAGGTCAACGAAAAAGTTTTTCTATGGGATTCGGCTCACGCTGATAGGGGAAGACATTCAAAATTTCAGAAATTATGGATGGGTCCTTTCAAGATCGCTTTTGTCTTAGGTACAAATTCATATATTCTGAAGGATTTACAGGAGCGATTGCTTTCCTACAACACTAACGGTTCTCACTTAAAGAATTATGTGGAACCAACTTGAAAATCTGTAACGCTGTCTGGATTTTCTGTATTTTAGTAGTCTAGTTCTATTTTCAGTTTTTCTATTTTTCTTTTTTTCTTATAGTAGTTGATTTCTATTTTCTATTTAAACTTTTCCTACCCTTTTTACTTTTTTGTCACTTTATTTCCACTATTTTAATTTTCTGCAATTTTATTCTGTTAGATCTTGCATTTTGTCATTTTTCAGTCAAGAATAAGATGTTGGATCAGTTATTCCACAATGACACTCCTGTGATATATTGTTAGTCGATAACAATCAGGTTTACATGGCTGTTATGATGTTCCCTTGAAGACACACTTGAATTTGTTACCTACCTTCACTGATGTCTTATAAAGAGATTGGTCATCTCCCGCTTCTTCTTTCCATTTCTTCATCTATTTCAAAAATAAAAGAGTATATCCATTAATTTTTCTCCTTGAAATAAGAGCCTATTCTGGTTGAATGATTATGCATACAGGGATAACCCCCCTCATACTTAACATTTTTCATAAGTTAATCCCAATTTTCCGGTCATTTTTCCATTAAATCCAATCACTTCCCCCTGTTGCATAATTATTCTAGTTTCATATTCTAAAATTAATATTCTTGGTCTGAAGAACCATGAGCTTTGAGTTCTAAATCTGTTGAAAACAAATTTCCTTGTGGAGTCCCCAGTTTGTTGACGACTAAAATATCGTCACGAATTTTTCGCCCGCAAAGTGTTTCTAAAGCCATTATTATAAAGCTAAATAATACTAGTAGGTGGGACCCCCTTGTAGATTGGAGATCAGGTCTTATTCTTATTTAATGTTATGCTACCGTTTGAAACTACTTATATGGTTGATGACATCTTTCTTTTATTGATGATGGATCGAGCGTATTATATGTGTTCTTTGCTGCTCTAGACTTGAGTTTTATGTCATAAACAACCTATGTTATTCATGGTTACCATTACTATATTCTTGGACCTATTACTTGTGGCACCTGCAACAGATATATGTTAGAAACAAAAAATAAAGGAAAAATTAAAGAGAGGTTAAGCAATGGGAACAAAAATGCAAGGGGAAGAAATTATTTTATACTAATATGCTACATTATATACATTAAAAGGATCATGGTAAATCCTAGCTAACATGTGATAGCCATGAGATTTATTTAAGTTATATAGAAACATAGTTGGCGTGCATAGTTGAAAGGGTAATATATGATGTGGGTGGCGCTCTTGGAAATTTAGGATTGTTGTTTCGATGCATGGTTCAGATTGGATGAATTCTTGAGTTAATGGCTAGCGCGTACTAAGAAATTAAATGAACTTKAGTGTGGAGGTGAMGTGCATTTACTGCACGTCACCCTTACTCCCTCCRTTGGCTGCCACCCTAGTCGGCTATTATTCAACCTTGTTGCTGTGGTCATGTTCTGATTTCTTAGTAGAGAGGAACCGCTTGACCAACTTGCGTTTTAAGGTTTTGATTACATGTATGTATTTGTTTTGGCCATTCATGTGTCTACTCTGGTTATGAAATGGATATTGGCTTAGGTGTATTGGTTTGTTCTTTCTTTAAGTATTGCAATTGTGTAAGATTATTTTTTTGAAACGAAGCGTTGATGGTTTTATCTGTAATAATGTTGAAGGCATAGTGTTATTGGTCATCCTGGGTGTTAGCAACCATGAGGGTTCTCTGTTATCCTTGCTGGTTTAGTTGGAGGGTCTTTGTTTGGTATTGGGTGGCTAGCTGTCTTCATGCATTCACATCGCTGTATCCATTCCTTGGCCTTTATGGGTTTTAATGGTTGGAGGCACTCTGTGTCACTATGTTGTTCACTTGAGCATTGGTTTGTTTTCACCACTAAAGGTCGCGCCGTGGTTTATTTGGTTCTTTCTCGGCCCTGTGTTTACCTCAACATTGTGGTTGTTTGACTAGAGAGCCACAAGGGTTATACCCTGCGTGTGTTAAGCATCATTACCAGAACTAATTGGAGCCTCACTCCTCTCGTATAGCCCTCCTGTCAAGGGATTTGTTACCTATTCACGAATAAATTGTGGTTCTCTCTGTGTATGCACCGTTGGTCTTAGAGGTTTTCACCATTGAAAAGAGTTGGCTTTAGTTTTCCCTGTGTTGGCCACAGAGAAAACCCTTAACTCTACAGGTCCGAGGGTTTATAGAGAAGACCAGTGTGACTTGTCGGGTTTACTATTGGTCATTGTTGGATGGTTGCATATTGTCGACTAAATTGGGTATAGGCTCGCCTAGTTGGTCATGTGACAATCGTGTTGGTTTTGGTACCTAGCCACTTCCTGTTTATTACAGTGGACAATCCCTGCATTTTTAATTGGACAATTCAAAAATACACAATCTCTCTCCTTGTGTTTGATAACCCAGTATTGTTTAAATTGATCAGGTCACAACCTCGCTTCATGTCGATGCGTGGGTATGTGTGGTTTCCACAACATGGTAGGTCGGTTGTTGATTATTATGACAGTCCAAGAATAGGCTCAACATTGAATTGGTTGATTGGTTGATACACAATCACTGTCTTTTTGCACTAAAGATTATTTGGATGCTTAACTTGGCATTGGTTACAATTTATTAATAATGCTCGCACATACTGCATTTGTGTGTGTGGTGTTCCTACACCATGAATAAATGGTCATTGTAACTATGAGTTTTTTTTGGGGCCAAATGGTTATTGAAATCAGGATGATTGTAGCAAATCCATCCATTGTCTATTATGATTATTTGATTGCATCATTAGGGATGAGCCCACGTTTTACACAACATGGTTGATTGTAGTTTGATTAATTTGAAGCAATACTGCATTATATTGATAGCTTGACATGATTGGTTAAGTTATATTGTGACTATGTGTTTAGAATTGTAAAATGGGAATGGATAATTTTGGGTTGCGCCCTTAGAGATAGTCACAGATTTTTAAGCACGACTTGTTGCAATTTGATTATGGTATTATAAAGTCGGGCATGCTGTTGATACCTCGTTGTGTTGGATGGATAGCACAACATTTTGATTATTTAGATTCACATTGAATTGGGATTGTACAGTGATAGAATTACACTTGCATGATTGAATTATTTTGTGCATAGCATGTGGAATGGTGGCTGTTGTCTGCTTGTTTAAACAACGAGTCAGGGTTTTACAATTAAATCTAGATTATTTGGTTGGCTTCCCACTATGTATGTTTAATGAATATCGTGCATTTTAAATGACAGGCCCAAATCGTAGTAACAATATAACTTCATTGCATTTTTGAAACACAACTTTTAAGTGTATTTGATGATTGAAGTAATGTGTGGGCAGTGGTTGATTTTGATGATTAACAGAGAAAAAATGGTTATTATTACACATTTGAGAATTGCTATACATAAAAGGAACAAAACTCCCTTACAAATTGTTGTGGAATGCATACTGTCTTGTTGATGGCATTGTATTAGACATTTGACTATGAACAACAAAATAGTTAATACACTGTAATTATTATTGGGTCACAATGATCGTTTGGTTGGTGTATCTCCTTTTGACAGAATGATTATATGGATTACTTGATTAATTTTGTGAACAATACCCACTCTCATTTCCCCACCATTATTTGTATTTTCGTTAATTACAACCCCATCACCTTCTCACATTCATTTTTCGCTCCCTGTTCTAAAATTGATTACAGTCAAGAAAATTATGTGTTGAAGCAATTTGGCAGTAGCAGTGTCTTGGTTGAACTACAATGATGTTTTCTTTGGTTTGTTGTTGATTGTTGTTGTCTTTGAGTAGTAATCATATTTTTTCCCCTTCATCATATCATGTTTCTCTCAATAAAAACCCCTCACAACTCCCAAGACCCTTTATTCACCCCTTGCTCATTGATAAATAGTAAAACAATTTGTATGGATTGGATTGCATGAGTCTGATATATCGCTGAGTCAAATCTATTTCATATTTTTGAGGAGTTATTATGTATGGTTATTTAAAAGGTCATTTGTTAATTTATCACACATACATGAATGAGATATTCAAATAAAATGATGAAAACCGAGGCCTACTACGCCTATGTCAAGGAGAGGGCCGCTACTGCCCCTCCCGCATCTTCAGATAATTCTAGTAAATCCGTGTCCTCCCACTTGCATTGGAAGGACGATTGCTCTCATATGATCAAGTACAAGACGAGGCTTAAATATTCCGTGCAACCTAAGGTAGGTTCAGAAGGACTAAAGGACGATAGCCTCAAAAAGGGAAATATTACCTCACAAACCGGGAAATATGGGTTTTAATTTTTCTTTTATTGTTCATGACAGTTGACTTCAGGAAATTTTGGACAACATGTTTTACTTTTGGATACATGAGTAATATTTTATGAAAATAATTTCAAATATCATGAGCTAAATCATCAAATGTGAATATGTGGATGGGAGTCACAAGGAGCTGTGTTTTTCTTAACTAAATAGTTATGTTATGATTGTTATGAGCTAAAGGGAGTCACAAGGGGTCCCGCCTACTAGTTATTATTTATTTATAACCCTTATTATGATTATTACTTTTCCCCCTAACTAAAGTTGGTTGAGTCTTTTAATTAACTTAACTAATGAGTTGGTTCAACTACTTCAACCAATTCTAATTTGTTTAAAAGAAGAAGGAAAGGGAGGAACATGAGGAAGATAGAAGCATAAGCATACTAAGGTTTGTTCTTTGAGTTTATGCTGAGATAGTTCAGTTTTCATTCATTCATTTATTCATCACAAGCCTAGTTCTCTTTTAAGATAGTAGGGTCTTATTGTAGACAACAATATTCAAGGCTTAATCACATCATTCAGACACTTGTTTTTCAAAGGTGTTGATATATCTTTGATAGTCTGTGTAGACTTGTATGTTTGTGAATTAATTTTCATGACTAACAAAGGCTATTTTGTAGAGTCGAATGGGCAACAATATGTGGCAAGCTGATCCATCTTTTCAAGTTCAATTTTGGTTTTCTGACAGAGTTCCTTTTGTATGTTCCATCGGGGATGTCTAAGTTTGACTTTGGTCCAAAATTTCTTCATGAGATTTTGTAAAGAAAGTGACTCTTTGGTGAATTTGAATGAAATAAAGGATTGCTTTGTGTCTCATCTGTCTTGATTATCATCTTGGTGACTTTAATTCTATCTTTACATTTATTTCAACCACTGATATGTTCAGAAAATTGCATAAAAATTAAATTTCCAGCAAGTTTTTCATTGATAAAAGACTAGCCTAAGGACTCATGATTAATACTTGTGAGTTAGGATGTTATTTTTTGTTGGCTATAAACATAGGGTGATATTCTCGTCTACTTTTCTTTAGCCAAGCAGATTCTGAAAATGCTTGAGTAAGATCATTTCATATCTTTTCCTCAACAGATTGGTTTTTGGGAGACTGTTTGTTAGGGCTGTCTTTATCATACTTTGGTTGTGACAGATTTGCAGACCCAAACTCCTGTTTGTTCTGGTGCTTAAATTTCTGCTCGATTTTAACAACATATCGATAAGCAACACCGACTAATGAGATATCCAGAAAATGCATTTCAGTTTGGATGTATCTATGTAGAGCTCGACAATATTTCAGAACAAAATGTCATTCAGAGTCTTTGATACCCAGTTTGGTGTGCAAGGTATGGAATATATTGGTGAAATACGAAACTTCTTGGCCCCTCTCTTGCTGCAGTGTGGTCCATCTCACGTATTGGTCCTCATAGTTTCCAATAGGGTAATACTCTTCCTTTTCCGTATCCACAAAAAAATCCCAAGTGGGATCGACCCCATATATTCCAGACTCCTCTGTGGAACTTTTCTCCCAGTAATTTTCCCACCAATGTTTGACATGGGGGAGAGATTTAAGGAGTGCGAAGGTGATATTTTCCCTGTCTAAAAAATTATGAACAGAGAAATAACCTTCTAATAGATTTAACCATTTGTCTAGGGCATACACATCTATGTGACCTTCAAATACGGGAATATCAAAATTAACTCGTACCTTGAAAGGAGAGGTGCTTCCAAAGTGGATGTTTGATGAAGATGCTCCTGTTTCTATGGGAAGGAATTGAAGGATGTGGGATAAATTCTCCATCATTTTGTCCCTCTGTCGCCTGAGAGATTGCTCAAGCAACAGATTAATAGGATCATCGGCTCCATCATTTTTCTTTTCTTCCACCATGGAGGGTTTCTTGGGCGTGTGAGAACGATTATCTTCAAGAGAGACAAGATTGAGACCCAACTTTCTATACTTGGACCTCGTTGGGGACATGCACTGAAAAAATGATCAAGAGAAGCTTGCTCTGATTCCACTGATCTAGATTATTTTTGTCATGAAATGAGAGCAGAGATATAATAAAGAAATGCACAGAAATATCGTGGATATCCAATAATATAATAGAAATGTATCAAATATGCAACAATAAACACATAAATATAGTAATACACAATTTATATTAATTAAAGAAATGTACAGAGACTGTAAAAATACAGAGTGAAAGACTTGCTAGAATGGTGACAACTTATCTCTGAGAAGAGAAGTGATGGCTACTCGCATTCGCAAGAAGATGATTACAATGAGGATCTAAATGCCTTTTTACAATAAATAGGAATGTCAAAATCCCTAGACATCCAAAAACATAACCCTAGGAGATGAAGCGCCAAAAGTCACGTGGGCTCCGTTTGGGTAAGTTAGTACATCAACTTCCCCGAGTCGTAAAGTTTGCATACGATCTTTGTTTGACACATATGACACATCGTTAGAAAGGTATATCCAAGAAATACAATCGTTTAAAGAGAATATCATGGTTCAAAACCAACTAATATTCACCGGAGTTTGATGCCAAAAAAACATCATTTAGGGTATCAAAACGGCTCCGAAAGTTCAGGACCCAAAAAATTGCCAAAAATAGTAAATTGCCAAAATTGTCAGAAAACTGTTTCGAGCAAGTTGAAAAATGTGGGTGGCCATCGATATCCACCTGGATCAATCCTCCCTGCTTAGGAAGCAATGATCTCCATTGCGTTGAGTTCTCGGGGAAGAGAGGGAAGCGTTTGCTAAATTTGAATCTTGGTGAGTTGCTTTCCTTGTTGGAGACATCGCGGTGCTTGGTTTGTGGAAGGCTGTGACGAACATGTTGAGGATGAGTCTGTTCAACAAGTCGAGCTACATGAGAGGACTATGTGCATAAGGAATCTTTGTGCTTTTATGAAACCTTGTCTACCTGCTTCTGTTGGATAGAAGGTGCTTGGGGCAAGTCTATAGTGGTCGCAGTGTCCTTCTATTCCTCTTTTGAACAGATTTTGAAGAAGCCAAATTTTGCATTATGAGATACTACCTTGCAACACTGTTTAGGTGGAACAATAGTCGGAAATACCTCTGGTATTCTGTAGAGATGAAACCCCAGAGAAACAATGACAATGCGGGGTTGAGAATCATAAACAACATGGTGTTTCCACATATATGGTTGGCCGAAGAGAACATCATAGACATCTAGTGGGGAAAAATCACATAATACCTCATCCTTGAAGGGTTGGATGCCATATGAAAATTGACACTGTTGGCTAACACAAATATCTCATCCTTGGTGAAGCCACCTGATGTTGTATGGCTGTGGGTGTTGTGTTGTCGATAATCCCAACTATTTGACGACCTCTGTTAAGATGAGGTTCTTATGGATTCCATTATCAGAAATAAAATGCAATGGGGTCATAAAACATGCACATCTGTGAATGAAAAATGCCCTCCCTCTCTTCAAGATATGTTGGTTCTTCTGGTTGAATTGATGAGGTTGCGACAATAGCAATGGGGTTTGTGTCGATGTTCTGTCTTTTACAAGTATTTCCAGAGTCAGATTCTGAATCAGGGTTCATCTCCTTGTCTTTGATCTCTACCACCAATGGCTATTTTGAGTGAAATTCATTGGTGTTGTGCTAGAGGATTTTGTGAAAATCGCACCATTTTTCGGTGTCCTTCTTTGTCTTCCCGCAACTCTTCTTTTCCTGTGGCTTGGAATGTTTTTCAGGAGACTGTTTTTTAGGGCCGTCTTTATCATACTTTGGTTGTTGCAAATTTGCAGACCCAAACTCCTATTTTTATGGTGCTTAAATTTCTGCTCGATTTTAACAACATATCGATAAGCAGCACCGAGTGATGAGATGTACAAAAAATCCATTTCAGTTTGGATGTATATGTGTAGAGCGCCATGGTATTTCAGAACCAAATGTCGTTTGGAGTCTTTGATACCCAACTGGGTGTGAAACATGTGGAAGATATTGGTGAACTCCAAAAATGCTTGGCCCCTCTCTTGCTGTAGTATGGTCCATCTCACGTACTGGTCCTCATAGTTTCCAATAGGGTAATACCGTTCCTTTATCGCATCCACAAAAAAATCCCAAGTGGGCTCGACCCCATATATTCCAGACTCCTCTGTGGAAATTTTCTCCTAGTAATTTTCCCACCAATGTTTGACATGGGGGATAGATTTAAGGAGTGCGAAGGTGATATTTTCCTTATCGAAAAAATTATGAACAGAGAAATAACCTTCTAACAGATTTAACCATTTGTCTAGGGCATCCACATCTATGAGAAATTCAAATACGAGAATATCAAAATTAACCTGTACCTTGAAAGGAGAGGTGCTTCCAAAGTGGATATTTGATGAAGATGCACTTGTTTCTATCGACATAAATTTAAGGACGTGGGAAAAATTCTCCATCATTTCATCCCTCTGTCGCATGAGAGATTTCTCAAGCAATAGATTGATAAGATCGCCTGCTCCGTCATTTTTCTTTTCTTCCGCCATGGAGGGTTTCTTGGGCATGTGAGAGCAATTGTCTTCAAGAGAGACAAGATAGATACCCAACTTGTTATACTCAGACCTCTTCAGGGACATGCACTGAAAAAATGATCAAGAGCAGCCTGCTTTGATACCACTGATCCGCTCTCATTTTCGACACGAAATGAGAGCGGAGATATAATAAATAAATGCACAAAAATATCGTAGATATCCAATAATATAATAGAAATGTATAAGATATGAAACCATAAACACAGAGATACACTAATACACAATTTCTATTAATTAAAGAAATGTTCAGAGACTATAAAAATACAGAGTGAAAGACTTACTAGAATGGTGACAACTTATCTATGAGAAGAGATGTGACGGTTACTTGCATTTGCAAGAAGATGATTAAAATGAGTCTATGAAGGCATTTTTACAATAAACATGAATTTCAAAAGATGTATACATCCAAAAACCTAACCCTAGGAGATGAAGCGCCAAACGTCATGTGGGCCCCGTTTGGGTAAGTCAGTACATCAACTTCTCAGGGTCGTAACTTTTGCATACGATCTCCGTTTGACGCATATGATATATCATTTGAAAGGTCTATTTGAGGAATAAAACTATTGACAAAAAATATTAAAATAATGAATAAACTAATATTCACTGGAGTTTTATGACCAAAAAATGTTGTTTAGGGCCTCAAAACGGCTCCGGAAGTTCAGGACCCGAAAAACTACAAAAACTAGTAAATTGCCAAAATTGCCAGAAAACTGTTTTGAGCGAGTTGGAAAATATCGATGGCCACCAATATCCACCTAGATCAGTCCTCCCTCCTTAGGAAGTAATGGTCTCCATTGCGTTGAGTTCCCGAGGGAGAGAGGGAAGCGTTTGATGAATCTAAATATTGGTGAACTGCTTGCCTTGCTGGAAACGTCGTGCTACTCAGTTTGTGGAAGGTTGTCACGAACCTGTTGAGGCTAAGTCTATTCAAAAAGTCGCGCTACATGAGAGGATCATGTGCAGAAAGAAATCATTGTGCTTTGTTGCAACCTTGTCGACCTGCTTTTGTTGGATAGAAGGTGCTTGGGGCAAGGCTGTAGTGGTTGGAATGTCCTTCTGTTCCCCTTTTGAACAGATTGTGAAGAAGTTGAATTTTACAGTATGAGATACTACATTGCGACATTGTTTAGGTGGAACAATAGTTGAAACTACCTCTGGTATTCTGTAGATATGACACCCCAGAGAAATAATGACACTGTGGGGTCGAGACTCATAAAAAACATGGCACTTTCACATATATGGTTGACCCAAAATAACATCACATACATCCAGTGGGGAAACATGACATGATACCTCATCCTTGAAGGGTTGGATGTCGTATGCCAATCGACACTGTTGGCTGACACAAAAATCACATCCCTGGCAAAGCCACCTGATGTTGTATGGTTGCAAGTGTGGTGTTGTCGACAATCCCAATTGTTTGTTGACCTCTGCTGAGATGATGTTCTTATGGCTTATGATATCAACAATAAAATGAAGTGGGGTCCCCTTCACCCACATCTGTTGGTTCTTCTGGTTGAATTGCTGCGGTCACGACAATACCAGTGGGGTCTGTGTCGATAATTTTTCTTTTACTGGTATTTTTAGAGTTAGATTCTGAATCAGGGTTCGACTCCTTGTCTTAGATCTCAGCCACCAATGACTGTTTTGAGCGACATTCATCGGTGTTGTGCCAGGGGATTTTGTGGAAATCGCACAGTTTTCTGATGTCCTTCTTTGTCTTCCTATGACCCTTCTTTTCCTCTGGCTTGGACTGGTTTTCAGAAGACTGTTTGTTATGGCCATTTTTATCATACTTTGGTTGTTGTAGATTTGCAAACCCAAACTCCTGTTTGTTCTGGTGCTTAAATTTCTGCTCAATTTTAACAACATATCGATAAGCAACACCAAGTGATGAGATGTCCAAAAAATCATTTCAATTTGTATGTATATGTGTAGAGCCCCACGATATTTTAGAACCAAATGTCATTCAGAGTCTTTGATACCCATCTTCGTGCGTAAGGTGTGGAAGATATTGGTGAACTCTGGAACGTCTTGGCCCCTCTCTTGCTGTAGTGTGGTCCATCTCACGTACTGGTCCTCATAGTTGCCAATAGGGTAATACTATTCCTTTACTGCACCCACAAAAAATACCAAGTGGGCTCGACCCCATATATTCTAGACTCCTCTATGGAACTTTCCTCCAAATAAGTTTCCCACCAATGTTTGACATGGGGGAGAGATTTAAGGAGTGCGAAGGTGATATTTTCCCTGTTGAAAAAATTATGAATAGAGAAATAATCTTCTAATAGATTTAACCATTTGTCTAGGGAATCCGCATCTATCTGACCTTCAAATATGGGAATATCAAAATTAACTTGTACCTTGAAAGGAGAGGTGCTTCCAAAGTGGCTATTTGATGAAGATTCACCTGTTGCTATCGACAAGCATTCAAGGATGTGGGAAAAATTCTCCATCATTTCATCCCTCTGTCGTGTGAGAGCTTGCTCAAGCAACAGATTGATATGATCGTCTACTCTGTCATTTTTATTTTCTTCCACCATGGAGGGTTTCTTGGGCATGAGAGAGTGATTATATTCAAGAGAGACAAACTCGAGACCCAACTTGCTATACTTGGACCTCGTCGGGGACATGCACTGAAAACACGATCAAGAGCAGCTTGCTCTATTACCACTGATCATGATTATTTTTGGCATGAAATGAGAGTGAAGATATAATAAAGAAATGCACAAAAATATTGCGGATATCCAATAATATAACATAAACGTATCAGAGATGAAACCATAAACATAGTGATACAGTAATACACGATTTCTATTAATGAAATAAATGTACAGAGACTGTAAAAATACAGAGTGAAAGACTCGCTAGAATGGTGGCATCTTATCTCTAAGAAGAGATGTGATGTCTACTCCCACT